>CBVK0105221753.1:0-12469 GCA_900067695.1 Picea abies | reverse complement strand
ATGAATAAAGTTGTGGGTGCTGCCACTATCAACCAAGATGATGACTTTTCTGTGCTTGATATAACCGATTAGCTTGAGAGTTTGGGGGGCCGAGAAGCTGGTGAGAGCATTGAGGAAAATGATGGGTTCTTCTGTAGGAGGGTCGGAAGGAGGGTTTATTTCAGAAGTCTCGGGTGACTTGGGAACAGGGGAAGTGTCATCATCGTCTTCTTGAATATCCTCATAGATGGCCATAAAGAGCTTTTGTTCCTTACATTTATGGCCTGGGAAATATTTGTCATCACAGTTATAACAGAGGCCTTTGAGTTTTCTTTCAGCCATTTCAGCTCGGGTCAGTTTTTGGATTTTTAAGGGAGCGGAGGGAGTAGTGGGGTTTACTGGTTTAGGGCGTGGGAAAAAGGAAGGCTTACGGTTTTGGGAGGAAACAATTTGTTGTGCTTCTTTGGCTTTTTTGGTAGCCTCCACCCAAGTTGTAGGTCGAGCCATGAGGACATGGGCCCTAACCTCCTCCTTGAGGCCACTGATAAAGCACTAGCGAAAGAAGGCATCAGTCATGCCCTCTGTTCGAAAAGCCAGACGCTCAAATGCAGCTATGTAGTCTTCAACTGTGCCTGATTGCTTCAATTTGGTCAAACGGCCCAAATGGTTGGTGTCTGTGTCAAAGCGTTCATAAAGCTCAACAACAAATTGGGTCCAAGCAATATATCCTTGACGGGAAGTTTTTCTCCATTACCACCATTGCCAGCGTTCTTGATCGAGATGGAGAACACCATACCGGAGTTTGGCCAAGTCATCTGTAATATTGTAGAGGGAGAAATAATGTTCCATTTGTGTGACCCAACCAGTGGGGTATGAGCCATCAAATTTAGTTACATCCACCTGCGGAAGGCGTATGTCCCTTTGAAAGTGATGTGGTTGAAAGGACTGGGAAGATGTTTCTCCTTCAGTCTTTTTTGATGCATCATCATCAAGAGGAATTTTGAGTTTGGTGCAGAGTGCTATGACGATAGATTCAAGTTCATTTTTTACTTCCGCCATTGCGGAATGCACGACTGTCTGGACGGATGCATTCATGGAGGCATCAAGGGAGGCAATAGCAGCACTGAGTTGTTGCACTTCTTGTTGGGTCTCAAGTAAACCATGTTGCAGGGTGTTGAAGCGAGACTCTAGTTCTTGGTTACGGGTATGGGCCATGATGATGGGTGAGCTGAAAAGGGAGTGGGCGGGTCAAAATTTTTTGCAGAAAAAATGATATGGATGAAAATGATAAGGGAGATGAGATGAATCTAATGGAATAGGTCTCAAATAATGGTGAAAAAACTGGTGACTGAAAAGGGAGTGGGCGGGGTCGGAAATTTTTGCAAAAAAATGATATGGATGAAAATGATAAGGGAGATGAGATGAATCTAATGGGATAGGTCTCAAATAATGGTAAAAAAATTTCTATACTTTGGGGTTATGCTTTGGTCTGAAGAATGTTGCAGTGCTGAAATCCACAAATTCTAAACCAGAGAGTATTTACTGAGCAACCCGAATACAGATGCGGGTTAATAGATCTCGCCGGTTTAATTTGTCTATATTGTTGTTTATGTTCCCCAGGGTTAGGTATTCAAGGGTTCTACAGACAAGGGTTTGCCCTGTGCTATAGCTCTTTGATATATGTGCAGGGTCCAACAGTAGTACTCAGCCCAATATATCAAGGCACTAACTAAGGAGGATAGACTGTACCCTTAGCGGTACTACCTGACTACCCAGGTACTAGAGAGTATCTTCCCAAGTGTTTTTCTCGGTGACACTATAGCAGTCCGACGGCCGATAGGTTCATCTAAAGAGGGCTTCAAGAAATTTAGGCCGATCCATACACAAGTGTTGTCTGATGTGCTACCACTCGAAGAGGTACCAACAAGGGTTACAAGGGTGGCCAACAGATGTGCACTTAAGAACCACTTGTATTTCCTGGATGTATGAATCCCTCAACCGCGAGTTTATGTGCGTAACGACAGATCTCTATGGCTTAAAGACACCGGAATACGTCTCTACCCTGAAAAAAAAATACCCACAATTTCTGCCAAGGAGAGTGCTCTGATACCACTTGCAAGATACCAGATATATAAAATATGCAGAACATAAATGAAATGCTAGAAATTATAGAATAACAGTAAAATATCCAGCATAATCTTCAAAATACACAGAAATGATATACGAAATAGCAACATAAATAACACTTTGATTCAGATAGCAATGTTCACAGGCCTCTTCGAGGGGGAAACCTCCAGTCGAGCAGTGCTCTGTTACAATAATCTCCCAACTAGGGTTTTCATATCCTCGACCCTTATTTATACTAAATGTGTCTATTAAGAGAAGCATCTAGAGGAAGATCCTTCTAGAAGAGAAATCTTCTATTAGGTCTTCTTACAACCACCTTATTCTATTTTATTGAAAGGTCTTATTAATATTGACCTTTATTACATCCGAATACATTGATCTACCTATGTGCGGGTTAGGACTTTAACACACTCCCAGTACTATTCATAGTAGCTAGTTTGTTGGATCCAACATTTGATGTAGTTGGAGGCTTGGTCCCTTTCTGATTCTTCTTCTTCTCTTTTCATTTCTTTTTCTTCTTATCAACCTGACTACTCACTTTAGATATTTCACTAGGTGAAGAAGGACAAATGGAAGGATACCTAACAGATGAAGAAGGAGAAATGTATACATGAGGTTGATGTGTGGGTGGTGTGATTACATCTGAATCACCTGCATTAGAGATCACCAGATTGGAAAAAAAACATACTAGTAACCCTATTGTGAGACCTAGAAGGCTCAAAGTAGCGATGTAAGGAGGACCAACATTTTCATAATATGGAAAAACAAAGGTTTCCTCTGTCAAAGGGGTTCCTTCATTGGTCATTTCGGGAACTGACACCATAAAAAATAAATATCCAACCTAGATTATGCTAGGGACAACAAAAACCACATGTTAAAAATATAGTAATAAAACAAGCAAACAAAAACCTTCTCACAATGAGCACACTAGTTGGTGATGAAATCCAACGTTGCGAGAACAAAGTAAGAAGGGGCTAAGATAGAGTGGGTGGAAAAGTTACATTGATGACCTTCTTAACGGACTTATGCCTTGGTGAAATCTCCCACACATAATCATGGGTATATCCTCCAAGGAGCCCAAGTGAGTCTGGTCAATGTCAGTTATAGGTACCATGAAGAATTTTCCCTCCACAATCACCTTATGTAAAGACCCTAAAGAGATAGGCCACTAAGGTTACCAACTACAACAATGGTGCCTGAGGAAACAGTCGAAAGTCTAATCCACATACAAGGGCAGTGTATCTGCCCTGAAATCAACTTGAAAGTCTTCCACTCATCATTGTGGGTATACATTCAAGATACCCTCATAATATGCGCAATCTCTACACCAAGACCAAAAAAGCAGGGTGAGTAACTCTTCCACTCTTAATGCAACCTCAGTTTTGACCCTTGTGTGAGAAGGGCTACCCAGGACAAAATGTAGAAATTGCATTTCATCACTCCCTAACACAAGATTCTATGTTTGTTTGTAGCTTTGGAAAGTTATCTTTCACACCTATTCCAAATCCCTATAATTGATCTGATGTATATTTGCTACTAGAAAATATAAAAATGTCTAATCAATTTTTAGTTTAGCGCTTTATTTTTAAGGCCATTGTTACTCAAAAGGAAAATGGCGTGGACAATATGGTTTTTTGACCAACTCAAAATTTATGCAAAGATATCAAGATGCAATATTTCCATTTCTATGAAATATATGCTATGAGAAGGAGAAGGCATTCATCATTACAGATGCACAATGTCCCAAAAAAGCCAAAAACCTTGAAATTTCGCTACTTCAAATATAAGCTAGTTTCACTACCCAAAAGAAAAATGCATCTATATTATTTTTTTATTATGAAATATATAGAAAGTAAATACAAAAACTTCAATGATCCACTCCTTTAAATCAAGAAAAAGAGTCCTATGAAAATGAAAAATACACAAAACAAAAGGGCTACAAACAAAGCATGGACTCAAGGTAGTGAGGTATGAAAGAAAACAAGTAGAAACTTGTTCTAACAATAAATAACACCTTCAAGGATTCTAAAAACATTCAATAATTCAAGGAATACAATAAAATGCAGAGAAGAATCCAAGAAATGATAGGGAGAGAGAAAAATCACTCAAAACTGTCTAGTCAAAAAAGCAACTAGAAAAAGAAATTTCACATTTCTGAAAAAGGTTTCAATCTCCATGAAATACAATAGGGAGTGAGATGAATAAAAAACCATCAAAATCCAATCCAAACAACTTCACAAACCAACCACGTACTCTAGGTAAATATCTCTACAAAAAAGGATGCAAAAGACTCAGCAGAAGAAGGCAAAAACTCTAAAAAAAGAGACTAGCGCTCCCCCAGAAGGGTGCACAGAGTGTTGCAACTCTCCATAAGAAACTGTAGGGAGGAATTGGTGCCCTGGTATGGCCTATAGGGGGGCGTTGGTCCTCCCATAAACTCAAAAAAGGAGCCAAAAACCGTGTAGAAACTCACCTAGAATGCATGAAAATTTGTGAAATTACTAGTGAAGGTAGGAGAAGGTTAATGGTTGATGAGAAACTAGGAATTTTGAATTATTTACAACAACTTTCATGCAATCATATGAAGGAGAAACTAGTAGATCAACTCCAAATCTCAAAGAAGAAGAGTGACTCAAAGTAAGGAAGAAAGACATCAAAATTTTGGAGGCTAAAACAAAGGCACACTGAGATGATGATAACCTTGAGCAGATAAATCAATAAGAGTTACACTCTGAGATCAACTCCCAAAATATTTTTGAGCAAAAGAACACTAGCGCTCTGGTGTCAAGGGCACCAGAGTGTTGTAGCGTTCCCTAAAACACTGTAGGGGAGTGTTGGTTCTCTAGTAGTAAAGGAAGGGGAGCATTGGCCTCTCAAAACTAAAAACATTTCCCATAAATAAATAAATAAACCTTAAGAAAAATAAAAATTTCAGTGTGTATATGATGAATCAAAAGCCAACAAAACATCTAAGAATTAGAAACATAGCATGAAGAAGATCAAAAACTGAGAAAATGCCAAAACAATATCTAGGAAGGAAACAAAAACTTAAATATTTGATTTCCCCAGTGGAGTTGCCAATTTCCATTACAGGAGAATCCCCCTACAGACACGTGGATTCCCTCTTGGTCTCTAGAATCCTAAGACCAAGACAGAAAGGGTGCTAACGTTGGTCACTAACATCCTTTTAAACCTAGCTAAACTAATGTATAGAGAAGACGAATAAAGGTGTACCTTTTTAAAAATGTTTTTCCTCGTATAGTCTAAGTTGATCTTTTATCCCCAAGATCCTCGATAAGTCCTGCAAAAATAACAAAGACAAAACAAGCTTCCTATTCTACTAAGATTAGCTTGAAACTAGATCTATCTAATAGAGACAAGTTCATGTAGAATAAACACAACCTTGAAATAAATAGGCCAAGAACATATGTATATTCATGAGAACAATAGAGAATACTTACATACCTTTTATGAAGATGCAAAAACCTCTCCCAGCTCTCCTTCGCCAACCCTTTGCTCAAATAATCCACACAAAATGATGATGCTTCAATAATAATCTCCCTTATGAGATCATAAGTTTGATGCCTTCAATGTCTCCCCTTCCTTATGAGATGATACGTTAGGTGCTTCTCAATTTCTCTATATCCCCTTTCACCATGAGAAGGCCTCCTTATATAAGCTTGTAGAGACCCAACCACCTTATATATTCTTGGGATAGGTTGAGGATCATTCCCCATCAGTTGTGGATCCTCCATAAAATGTAACCTTGACCTCAGATTCGAATCCAACCAACTCTAGAGATGAGGGGGATTTATCCCTGATTTTCCTCAGCAACCCAAAATTTGTTGAAACATGCCATCACTTTCCCAAAAGGGTGCACGGAGCATTGCAACACTCCCCCAAAGAAGGTCAGGGAGTGTTGCCACTCCCTGACAGTGGGTAGGGGAATGTTGCCCTCCAAAATCCATTTTTGAGTGGTCTATTCCATCGTAAAGGTTTTTTACTCTTAATCAAATGTTTTTTCCTTCTTAAACCATTCTTTGAAGGTGTCTTAAGTGTCCCTGTGATGTTGTTAGAGACACAACATAGGCAATATGGTAGTATGATGTTTGTGACACTTACAACAATAGTCATGACGACAATAGGTCATCATTGAAGTGAGTAATTTTGATGTGTAACAAGCCTCCTCACCTTTTTTGGATTCCCCGTCAAAGGTGGATGGTTTGATTTTCTTAAACTCTCCCTCTGGATGGTCCACCTATTTCCTTTTTCTTCATGTTTTTGTTTTATCTTCTGTTGATGGTGTAGCTTCGAAAGAGCTATCTCCTTTTTCTCCTCCAGGAACAGAATTTTTGGAGGCCCTTTTGATGACCTCTTCTTCCTCATTATTTTCCTTTAGGCTCATCTTTGTTACTATGCTCTGCAACAATGCTTCACTTATTTTCTGCTATTCTTGTTGTGCATTTTTTAGCTTCTCATTGTCTGCATTGAAAACTTGCAGTTCCACAATGAGATTTCTCATAGTTTCTAGAACCTCGGTAGGTGAACTTCCATCACTGTTTTGCCTCTATTCTTTAGGAGGCCTTTTCTTAGGATTCTCCTTGAGTCTAATATCATCTTCATTCTATGCTTCCATGATCACAACAAAAAATAAAGTTTTTTCTGTTTGTACAGTAATTGGCTTCGTGTTCAACCCCCAGATTTCTATTTCATTTTTTAACTAGCTTTCCACAAAAAAGAAAAACCATGCTCAAAACCTTTGTTTAATTTTTTAATGAGCTTTCTACGAAGAGGAAAAAACTATGCTCATCGCTTCTATTTCATTTTTTAATGAGCTTTCCACAGAGAAGAAAACTATGCTCATGACCTTTGCTTCATTTTTTAACAAGATTGCGACAGAGAAGAGAAATTATGATCATGACCTCTTCCTTATCATCGCTTCCAAAAGGATAATTCTCTAAAGGGACACCATGTCAAGGGACAAAAATTGGTAATGGATTCCAAGATATCTTCACTAGATGGAAGAAGAATACTCTGGAAGGAACACATGTCGAGGGCCATTATAGGGGTAAGGAGATCAGGCTCTAATAGCCCTACCAAAGAGATCACCGTGTCATCTAAAGTTGAATTCATTAGAGATAATGCCACATAATTGACCTGTGGCAAGGGTGATACTGACTGCATATAATACCTGTTTAGGGAGGTCATTGGGTTGGTAATCAAGTCAAGACTGACACATGAAAGTTGATCAATAGTCACCATTCTTCCATTGTGAGGGAAAGATATCACATGAAAAAGAGTGGACATAATAGCTTTCATGGAATACACATAATCTTTCTCAAGGATTAAATTGAAATCAACGGGCTCATGGACTACCATGACATCAATCAATATCATTTTCCCTCCCAAAGTTATAGGAAACTAAGAAAATAATCCTAAAGGGTGATTGGTTCTTCTGTTAAAAGTGAATAGAGTCTAGGTAACCGACATAAGCTGAGGATAACCCAAATCTTTCCAAGCAATAGAGAACAAAATACTAATGGAAAAAACTTCATCTATCACCACATGAGGAACGTCCCGACCACAAACCTATACTGTAATCTTGAAGGGAATGTGAGAGGGAAGACGAGGTCTAGTTAGCACACCCCAATCAAAAAAGATGGCCTCATTACTTAGAAGGGGTTTCATGGGAGAAGGAGGAATGCCCCCCATCATGGTAGATTCTGTATCAACGAGAAAAATGTGGGCATAATCTAGTTTAATCTATAGCGGGAGAGTAGGATCGATCGATAAAGACATTAAATTAACCACTTTGGTTTCATTTTACAAGGGGAGAATGGGGTCAACAAGTGGAAATGGATTGACCACTTGGGTTTCACTCTCTAACATGAGAGTGGAATCGACTCAATATGGGATCAGATCAACCACTTTGTCAACTGGTTCAACTAAGGACGTGACCAAATTGATGACATGATCAACCAGATTGACCAATGAAGGGACCAGAGAAACCACTTTGGCACTCATCAAAGGAGGAGTGGTATTAACCATATTTTCATTCTTTAAATGAAGGATGGGATTGACCAATGATGGGACTGAATCAGTCACTTGGGTTTCACTTTTCAGATGAAAAGAGGGTTTGATCAATGATGGAACTGGATCAACTAATTTGGTTAGTGGTTCAAACGAGGATGAAACTAGATTGACCAGCTGACCAACCAGACTAACTGGGTATGGAACCAAATTGACCATTACATCAACGAACGATGGTTTGGTGGAAATATTATGATAACTAGTTGGGAGTTGAAGATTTTCCAAAAGAGAAGAAGCCTCGTCCATATGAGGACAAAGGTGAGAATAATTATCACCTTTGCATAACATACAAGGAAATTTTGTAGTTGTCTTCTTCTAACCAACCTTAACGTCACTAGTTGACGGGATGTCACCAACATGTCTGATAGGGACCGATGATGTGGAATTCCACATTTCTAATACCTTGGGAAGACCAAGGAAATCCATCAGAAAGTGGCCACCCTTACAAATACTGCAAGGGAATTTGGATTTTAGATTCTTTGTTTTAATATTATTGACCTCATCAACCCGCCTAGTACTATTAACAGTAGCTGGTTTCTTGGATCCAACATTTGATGTAGTTGGAGGATTGGTCCCTTTCTGGTTCTTCTTCTTCTCTTTTCATTTCTTCTTCTTCTTATCAACCTGGCTACTTGCTTTAGATATTTCACTATGTGAAAAAGGACAAATGGAAGGAGACCTGATGGACAAAGAAGGAGAAATGTAGACATGAGGTTGATGTGTGGGTGGTCTGATTACATCTGAAGCACTTGAATTCAAGATAATCAAAGTGGAAAACAACCATACCGGTAACCCTATTGTGAGACCTAGAAGGCTCAAAGTAGCGATCTAAGGAGGACCAATGTTTCTGTAAGATGGAAAAACAAAGGTTTCCCCTGGAAAAGGGGTTCCTTCATTGGTCATTCCAGGAACTGACGCCATAAAAAATAAATATCCAACCTAGATTATGCTAGGGAGAACAAAAACCACATGTTAAAAATCTAGTAATAAAATAAGAAAACAAAAACCTTCTCACAATGAGCACACTAGTTGGTGATGAAATCCAACGTCGTGAGAACAAAGTAAGAAGGGGATGAGATAGAGTGGGTGGAAAAGTTACATTGATGACCTGCTTAATAGACTTATTCTTTGGTGAAATCTCCCACACATAATCATGGGTATACTCTCCAAGAAGCCCAAGTGATTCTGGCCAATGTCGACTATAGGTACCATGAAGACTTTCCCCTCCACAATCACCTTGTGTAAAGACCCTAAATATATAGACCACTAAGGTTACCAACTACAACAATGATGCCTTCGGAAATAGTCGAAATTTTGATCCATGTGTAAGGGTAGGGTATCTGGCCCGAAATCAACTTGAAAGGTTTACAATCATCATTGTGGGTATACCTTCAAGAGACCCTCATAATATGTGCAATCTCTACACCAAGACCAACAAAGCAGGGTGAGTAACTCTTCCAGTCTTAATGCGACCTCAGGTTTGACCCTTGTGTGAGAAGGGCTTCCCAAGAAAAAATGTAGCAATTGCATTTCATCGCTCCCTAACACAATATTCTATGTTTGTTTATATATTTGGAAATTTATCTTTCACAACTATTCCAAATACCTACAACTGATCTGATGTAGGTTTGCTACTAGAAAATATAAAAATGTCTAATCAATTTTTAGTTTAGCACTTTATTTTTAAGGCCATTGTTACTCAAAAGGAAAATGGTGTGGACAATGTGATTTTTTGACCGACTCGAAATTTATGCAAATATATGACGATGAAATATTTTCATTTCGATGAAATTTATGCTACGAGAAGGAGAAAACATTCATCATTACAGATGCACAATGTCCCAAAAAAGACAAAAACCATGAAATTTTGCTACTTCAAATGTAAGCTAGTTTCACTACCCAAAAGAAAGAATGAATTTATCTTCTTTTTTTATTATGACATATATAGAAAGTAAATAAAAAACCTTCAATTCTCCACTACTTTCAATCAGGAGAATGAGTCCTATGCAAATGAAAAAGACACAAAACAAAAGGGATACAAACAAAGCATGCACTCAAGGTAGTGAGGTATGAAAGAAAACAAGTAGAAATTTGTTCTAACAATACATAACACCATCAAGGATTCTAGAACCAATCAAGCATTAAAGGAATACAATAAAATGCAGAGAAGAATCCAAGAAATGATAGGGAGAAGGAAAAATCACTCAAAACTGTCCTATAAAAAAGGTAGCTAGAAAAAGCAATTTCACATTTTTGAAAAAGGTTTCAATCTCCAAGAAAGAAAATAGGGAGTGACAAGAATAAAAAACCATCGAAAACTAATCCAAACAACTTCACAAACCAACCACGTACTTTGGGTAAAGATCTCTGCAAAAAAGACTGCAAAAGACTGAGTAGAAGAAGGCAAAAATTCTCAAAAAAGAGACTAGTGCTCCACCAGAAGGGTGCACAAAGTGTTGCAACTCTCCCTAAGAAACTATAGGGGGGTATTGGCACTCTGGTATGACCTATAGGGGGGCGTTGGTCCTCCCAAAAACTCAAAAAAAGAGCCAAAAACCATGCAAAAACTCACCCAGAATGCATGAAAATTGGTGAAATTACTAGTGAAGGTAGGAGAAGGTTAATGGATGATGAACAAATAGGAATTTATTGGAAAAATGACTTGAGAGGTCAAATGGAATAGGGCATATATCCTTGAATTCTTTACAACAACTTTCATACAATCATATGAAGGAGAAAGTAGTAGATCGACTCCAAATCTCAAAGAAGAAGAGTGACTCAAAGTAAGGAAGAAAGACATCATAAACCCAATCAAGACATCATAAATTATCAGAAATCAAAAGTTTGGAGTCTAAAAAAAAAGGCACACTAAGATGAGGATGACCTTGAGAAGATAAATCAACAAGAGTTAGACTCTGAGATCAACTCCCAAAAGAGTTTTGAGCAGAAAAAAACTAGCGCTCTGGTGTTAAGGGCACCAGAGTGTTGCAGCACTCCCTAAAACACTGTAGGGGAGTGTTGGTGCTCTGGAAGTAAAGGAAGGGGAGCATTGGCCTCTTAGAACGCAAAAAATTTCCCATAAATAAATAAAAAAAATCAAGAAAAATCAAAATTTCAGTGTGTATATGATGAATCAAAAGCCAACAAAACATCTAAGAATCCGAAACATAGCATGAAGAAGATCAAAAATTGAGAAAATGCCAAAACCATATCTAGGAAGGAAACCAAAACTGAAAGCTTCGATATCCCCAGTGGAGTCACCAATTTCTATTACAGGAGAATCCCATTGCAGACAAGTGGATTCCCTCTTGGGCTCTAGACACCTAAGACCAAGACAGAAAGGGTGCTAACATTGGTCACTGACATCCTTTTAAACCTAGCTAAACTAATGTATAGAGAAGATGAATAAAGGTGTACCTTTTTAAAAATGTGTGTCCTCACACAGTCCAAGTTGATCTTTTATCCCAAGTTCCTCGATAAGTCCTGCAAAAAGAACAAAGACAAAACAATCTTCCTATTCTACTAACATTAGCTTCAAACCAGATCTATCTAATAGAGACAATTTCATGTAGAATAAACACAACCTTGAAAGAAATAGGCCAAGAACATATGTATATTCATGAGAAAAATAGAGAATACTTACAGTCGTTTGATGAAGGTGCAACAACCTCTCCCAGCTCTCCTTCTCCAACCCTTTTCTCAAATAATCCACAAAAAATGATGATGCTTCAATGATAAATCTCCCTTATGAGATAATAAGTTTTATTCCTTCAATGTCTCCCCTTCCTTATGAGATCATAAGTTAGGTGCTTCTCAATTTCTCTATATCCCCTTTCACCATGAGAAGGCCTCCTTATATAAGATTATAGAGACCCAACCACCTTAGATGCTCTTGGGATAGGTTGAGGATCCTTCCCCATCAGTTGTGGATCCTCCCTAAGATGTAGCCTTGACCTCATATTGGAATCCAACCAACTCCAGAGATGAGGGGGATTTATCCCTGATTTTCCTCAACAACCCAAAATGTGTTGAAACAGGCCAGCATTCCCCCAAAAGCATGCACAGAGCATTGCAACACTCCCCCAAAGAAGGCCAAGGAGAATTTTCACTCCCTGAAAGTGGGTAGGTGAGCATTTCCCTCCAAAATCCATTTTTGAGTGGTCTATTCGATCGTAAAGGTTTTTTACTCTTAATCAAATGTTTTTGTTGGATTACTGAGAGGGGGGGTGTGAATCAGTAATAGAGCAATTTAATCCCTTTTAACCATATAATC
>CBVK0105221741.1:0-12100 GCA_900067695.1 Picea abies | reverse complement strand
ATTTAGATGTTCTGTCACAGAATCTCCATCTTCCATCCTAAGATGATACAACTTCTTTTGAAGAAACAACTTGTTTACCAGGAACTTTGATTGATACAAATTCCCTAACTTATCCCATAGTTCCTTGGCTGTAGATTCTCTTGAGACATTCAACAACACCAAATCTGCCAGGCAGAGTCGAATAGTACTCCTTACTCTTCTATCCAACTTGTCCCAATCTTCCTTTGACATACCAGTAGCTGGTGTACTAGTAGTTTGTGTACTAGTAGGTTGTGTACCAATAGCCTGTGTGCTTGTAGATGGTGTACCAGTAGGATGTGTACCAATATCCACAATGATCCATTGTTCTTTGTCTACAAGAAGGTCCTCCATCTTGAGCTTCCATAGCTCAAAGTTTTTACTGTTGAACTTCTCTATCTTGATTCTAGATGAGCTCTCCATTCCTCTTTCTTTACTTGAATATCCACTGCAAAATCTCCCACTAAACCTAGGTTTATCACAGACCCAAGATAAACTTGATCTATCGAGACCGAGCCAAACCCTCAGCAACAAAGGCGTCCCTCTGAAGCCAAAAACGAGCTCTGATACCACATGTAAGTTTTAAACCTGTGAAGTAAAGCAATGCATATAGATTCTCAAGCAATACAGAAATTAATCAATGGCTCATAGACAAAGTACACAGAGATTTTATACCGGAAACCCTCAACTGGGAAAACCTTTCTTATTTTCATTATATCGAATTTCACCATTCACCATACAATATATACAATGTTTTTAGGTATTCCGTAGATACTAAAACCCTAATCCCTTAATCCAGGATTAATTTACAAATCCGCTAAAAATAGCAAAAACCACCCAAAAAAAATAATTTGGGGCGCTGCCCTGGGCTACCACCCATTTCCAAATGCTGCACATAACCAAGGGGGGGCATACCTGCCCCCCCTGGGACCCCCCTAGGAAAGCGCCCGACGCACATGACAGAGCTCTAGGTGAAGGGATCGTCAGACGCAGTTGCCGTATCTGACGCACCCACACACACACACATGCAAAGAATATAACACATACCCAACACATATGAGTATATGAACACTCTCTGTCATGGGCACACTAGGAAAATTTTTATGGAATAGGATGTATCAGTACCCTAAAGTAACTTTAGGTCATTCTCTTATGGACAAACTCAGACAAAATTATACATCTGGATCGCTCTAAAGAAATAATATGCATACATAATTTTATTTTTCCTTCAGACAAATCTTTAAAGACATTCAAATAAGAGAATACATCTTGCAACCCAATACCATCCTAGCCTGTAAAAAGGTTTTCAGACGAGCCTTCCTTGTCACCGTACAAAATTACTCTTTAATAAAAACCGAAATAGGTGACTATGGACAAGAAGCCTCTAATGGAAAAAGGGTTTAAGAGACTAACCCACCGGGATACTGAACAGGTCTGCTGGCAGCGGGTACTGGTCTATGGTATGACTAGGCAAACCCATCAGGGTACTGAATAGGCCTATTGGCAATGGGGCATTCTGCCTGGGGAAAGGATGTCTCTCACTAATTATCACAACTACCCCACCGGAGTACTGAACAAGATTGTTGGCAGTGGGTTCTGGTTGAGAAATGTCTCATCTATACTTGTCTGATTGAAAAATTCACTTTTTTCATCTAAAAAATGAACACTACAAGTAAAGGTCACTGTTGACATTTATGACATACAAACTCCAAATTAACAAACAAGATAATTACTACAAGCAAATGTCCATTTGAGAATTACCCTAAGTCAACTTTACCGGTCTGACCTCTAAAGCCTACAATACCTACGAAGGAAACTTCTTAAGAGTCGAGCCCTAACTAGGGAGTCTAATCTACTTATACTGTGAAATTTATCCATAACATCTAACGATAGTAAATCTCTAAAGCAAGTTAGGTTGGATTTACTCTACTGGCAAAAATATAAAAACCTCCCTATTTTCACTGTTGAATGCTACCCTTGTCAATAAGTCATCAAAAGAAAGGCAATTTCAATTTTTTTAGGCATGTGATCATATGCTAGGTGATAAATGTACTTTTGGAATTTGATTTGGTTTCTTTTCTCTCATCATTTTTCTTCCATTATGATACAAGGTGTTAAATCTTCTTGCATAAGGATATGCAACATCCTTGGCATGGGGGTATGTCAAAGATCTCTTTTTAAGACTCACAACTCATATTCAAAAACCATCATGTTCACCCTACAACCTTATAGAACTAGACACAAAAGAAGACAAGTACAGAATAAAGAAGTTTCATGAAGTACAGGAAATTCCAGTACCAAGCTTCTAGAAAACTCCAGCCTAAAAAGATGAACTCTGATAATCTGCAAGCTTCAAACACAAAGGCAATCGCATATGCTATGGGTATTGAGTATACAATGGTAAAAGAAAAGGTAACATGGTATTATTTATTTTCCTTTGCTTATAAAACTACAATAGGTATGAAAAGGTATACTAGATCTTATGACCTTAGTGTTAAAACCATGCACCTAACTTTCACTTCCTTCATACCCATATGCTTAACCTTTATCAATCCTCTCATCACATAAGAACTTGAAAATGATTGAAGGAAAAATCACATCAAAAGTGTGAATATGGAGCATGTTTAGTAATGATGAGCCACGAACGTGCTTCATCCTTAAGCAATCACAAACGTATCTCGTTTCATGAGTCATGATTTAACATCAAATTCATTGCTCAAAAGTCCAATCATCTATCTCAAACAACAATGATGCTTCGACACCCAACGTTCCCATCATTGCACTAACGGGAATAAATGAAATGGCTTATCTGGGTGGCGAAGCCATCCAAATGAGCCTCATATTGTCTTAATTTTCCTTTGCGACATCTTACTTAAACTCACCGTCTGAATTATCGATGCCATCACCATATTTTTTCCATTACCAACCTTTCTCCAGTTTTGAGCCTTCTCCTCTCTGTGATATCTGGTACCAAACCCTTACCCTCATAGCTGACCAAAACCTTGCGCCACAACCCAATTCTCACACACAGTTCATAAATATGGTCATGAGTAGACACGAACCAGTCTTCCAGATTTATAGGGAGACCGAGGAGTTCTAGCTATGTAGAGATAAGTATGCTAGAGTGGGATGGATTCCATTTTTGGAGAAATTCACAGGCTATCATGAGAAGGTATCTCAAGCATTTATTTAGGGTTACGATGAAGAGATTGTGCACATAGGCAATCTGCAGCTAACAGTCAATGAAGAAACCTTAAGGGAATCCACGAGATTACCTAACAGAGGAGCCAAGTATTTCAAAGGATTAGGAATCAACAAGGAAATGTGCCAATGATTTATGTAGGAAGACCATCAACACCCTGATTGGAAAAAGGGGATTCCTAGGAGCTATATCAAGGAAGAGTATCATCTAATGCTTGCTAGTCTTCAACGATTCCTCACTTGTGAGGGAAGGTATGTTGTAACCTTCATATATCATCTTAGGCTTCTGTTACACTTTGAAGGAGGTCCTAAAATTGATTTCCTATATTTTTTTATGGATGAGTCTGAACAAGATGGTAAGAGGTGTCAAATCCCTATCCAAAACTAAGAATACCAACATTTACCATCAAGGTCTTATTAATATGTTAGTTATACATGAAATCAGGAAGCAAGGGATTAGCTAGAAAATCCTCATCACTCAACACCTTCCCACATAAAACAAACCTATAGAGGGAGCCCAACCTACTCCAGAGAAAGATAAGGAACCTCAAGAGAAAAAGGGCAGAAAAGATAAGGTAACTCCATCATCCTCCAGAACAGTGAGCCAAAAAGATAAAGCCAGTAAAAAAGCAGAGTCCTCTTCCACAGTCGATAAGATTTTTAAAAGTCAAGAATTAAAATGTAAATCCAAATTAGTTGAGAAGACCTCAAAAGTATCACTTGAGGAGAAGGGTCATAAGACAAAAACTATGAGGAAAAAGAAGAATATCTCAGAAAATAAGATGAACGATCTATAGAACAATTCCCTGTAACCATTCCACAAATATAAAAGAAGAAAAGGAAGCTTGTGAGCACCTTTGATCCATTACCCCCTTGTAAAAGAACCACAAGGAGCATGGCAAAGAAAGGAAACGTAGTTGTCAGTCCTCATACACATGAAGACCCAATAGATCTTACCTCCCCTTCTGAAGACCTATCAGTCCAGGATGGCATCCCTAGCTTCACTGAGGAACAAGTTACTATTAATTTATGTGGGATGAGGGAGGAAGTGGAGGAAAGAGAATACACCTAGCCAGAAACAATGGGGCCAACAAGGACCTTAAAAAAAGAATAGATGAAGAAAAAAATTGGGGAGATGCAAAAGCAAAACCAGGAACTCAAACAAGAAGTGAAGGAATACCAACTACTGGATAGGTAAATCAAAAAGGAAAATGAGCAACCAAAGGCAACCAACCAACAACTTCAAGATGACCATGAAGAGAATTCTAATAAGATTAATAAGGTACTAAGATTATTATAATATGTTAGGGTCATAAAAAGGGAGCTGAAAGCAGAAGCCTCAGCCATCAACATCAATGATCCACAGGAGTAAAACGAATGGTGTCTCAAATTTTGAAAAATGTTGAGTTCATTTCAGTTGCATGAGGACATGCAATGATTTTGGCATGGGGGAATGTTGAGCCTCTAAATTGACATCCCCACTACCCTATAATACTCCTCATTTATACCTTTTTGGCCTACCTAAGCTTGGATAAATGACAAAAAACACTACCATTAGCCATTGATGAGGTCATAAGGTAAAGTATAATTGAATTCATGCATTTTGTGGTTTATTGAGATAGGAGAATGAATGTTTCATGTACTAATGTTTTAAATTTCCATGTGTAACCTTTGACCTCTAGATGACTCCATCATTTCTGTGTCAGCTCAACCATTCGGTACTTATGCGCCAGATTGTCACTGTCTGAATCCGGTACCAAGCGCACCTTCCATTCAGATCCGATACTGAATTATTCACTTTCACGATCCGATACCAATGGCTGTAGACTATTCTAGTCTGGTACCAACCACTTGCGTACTGTTCGGATCCAGTACCATTTACCGAATCTCACCTTTCACGATCCGGTACCAATACAAGAAGCAAAATATACCAAGTTTAGCTCCAGATCATGACCAAGATAATTGTTGGATGTTTGTTGAATCATCAAAGATATAGCAAGGTTATGTTAAGATAGTTTGTTTTTGCTTCATCCTCATACACTTCATGTCATGAGGATAAAGCTTAAAATATGTAACCAAATATGTAAATTTGGCAATTGACTGATCTGCTAAAGATTTCACCTCCTTGTGTTTCACGACTAAGACTGTTTAAATAGTCATGGCAAGGATGGTGGAGGTAGTAGAGAATTAGCATAACACAACATATGAAGTAGCGTCACATATTGTAGACCATATTCTGGGTTGAAGTTTAATAAAAGGACATCATTTATCTCCATGTCTTGATTGTTTATGAATGAATGTGAGTTGAGTTGTTAGCATAGTTTGATTCTATGTTTTGAAGTTTGAGTAAGAGTAATGTGTGGATTGAAATCAAGTTTATTGTAGACTCTAGTTGTTGACCTATTGAAGCGGCAAGGGCCCACTACCCAACAAAGTTCAACATCCTTATAGATTAGTGTTAGTATTTGATTTCAATAGTATATATGTTAGACTAGCTGAAGCTTTGATCCTTTCAGATGATAGCAGTATAGTTCAGTTGAGAGTTTCGATTATATGATTGTTTAGAGATCTTTACTTACTATGTTTTGCATATGCTCTCTCTATTTTATGGATTTGATTTTGTTTCATGGATATGAATGTTGGCAGCATTAGTCAGACATATTTGAAGGAGAACTAGTGAATTTCACAACAACACATTGTGAACCACAACATACTCAGTATATTGACTATTGAACTACCCATGCTATGTCTTGATGATTGATGTGTGATTTCCCTTTCAGAAGTGTGATTTCATAGTTAACTTTCTGGGTCAAATAGTAGAGTTAATCTGTCAAAAGAACTCCATCTAATACTTTCATGTGCCATAATGGAGTAGATAGCCTCTTTGTGAAAGACAACCAAACTGTGTTTCGGTTTGCTAGCTTGCTTTGTTTCCAGCATGCATAATTTAGAATAGTTCTATGCTCATTACATTAGAATTACCTTTCTTACTGGTGTCTTGTAACTCTGTTGATTACGAATTCTGGATTGATAAATAATGAGTGCATTATACTAATCATATAAGTAGCACAACCCCATGCAGTTCATACATCAACTTGTAAATATGTGGGATAGGGTACCAGTTCTTGATGGTTTTCTTGTTCAACGCTCGGTAATAAATGCACATCCTCATGGTGCCATCCTTCTTTAGAACTGAGACAACTGAAGAATCAAATGGGTTGCTGCTCGGTCTGATGTGTCCCATTGCCAACAATTCCTTGATTGCCTTATCTATCTCATCCTTGAACCTCCTAGAATGATGATAGGGGGCGGTGATCATAGGTTTGGCCCCCTCCTCCAACTCAATGGTGTGCTCAAACCCCCTGTCAGGTGGTCTCCCTGGTGGAATTGCCTCAAAGACCTGCTTATGTCATCCCAATAAATTCTTGATCTCTGTATGGTATTGTTGTCGACCTTCTAAATCCTTCTGAGTAGTGATCAAGCATTTTGCGACATATGCTACCTCCCCATGTCTAAATATCCTCTCCATCCTCTTGGCTGAAATTGTCCTGGGTGCTCCTATCGACATACCACTTAGAACAACATTCTTCCCATCCTAATCTATGAATCCCATTTCCAAGGTTTGGTAGTTGGTAGTGATTTTTCCCAAGGTAATCATCCACTGAACTCCTAACACCACATCTGTGTCTGATAGGTCAACCACATAAAATGTGTCTCTCACTGTCTAGTTGCCTAACTTCATCTCTAAGTTTGGAACTCTGTCTAGACACTCCACTATGTGGCCATCTGCTACTACAACATCAAACCCCCCAAACTCCTATGTTTGTAGTGCCCGTCTCAATACTAGTGAAGCATCGATGAAGTTGTGGGTGGCCCCACCATCTATCAGGGTGATTTCCCATTTCCCCTTAATAATCCCTCTGATACGAAGGGTATCATACTTGGGAACACCATAAAGGTTCGCTATGACACCTCCCTTTCCTATTTTCCTCATGTTAGTCTGTTCTGGAGGTTGTGGGACTACTGGAGGATGGGCTCCTGCTAGTGTCGGTGGTCTACGGGGAGGCTTCTCCTCTGCAGGTGTTGACTCCTCCTCTGAACTAGTGGATCCATTGTCCTACTCCTCCTCCTCATTGTCCACACTGTTTGCTGCTACCTCAATATAATGAATCTCTCCCTTGCCCATGCACCTGTGGCCTGGGACCCAAGGATCTTTGCAGCTGAAGAAAATATTCTTCCTCATAAGCTCTCACCTAGTCTCATCATCCAAATTCTCCTTGCCCTTCCATTCTCTCTGGAATGGCTTCCTTTCTTGATCCCTCTTGGGTACAAATGGTTTGGAGAAATTTTTAGTCTTTGGCACTGAGTCTGCCAGATCTCAAGTGCAAAGGATGGCATCCTGCAAAGTGGGAGGCATGTATGCCTTCACCCATCCTCTCAAAGGCTTTGTGAGTCCTTCTGTGAATAGCATGATCATATTGGGCTCTGTTATATCTGTCACTGCCACGACTACCCTCTGAAACTCCGTGATGAACACCTCTGCTGTGCCAGTTTGTCTCAACTAGTCTAGATCCCTAAAGTGTATCTCGGGATACTTCCTATCAAACCTTTCCATGAGACTATTTGTAAACTCCCTATAGGAGGTGATGTGACTGAGACCCAATGTCACCAGTCCATGATACCACCACTCGTGTGCCTCACCCTCCAAGTGTAAGGTTGTGAAACTGATGGCCTCTATCTCGGTCATCTGGTTGAGCTTTTAATACGTGTCTAGCTTCTGTACCCAAGATTTGGTGGTGTATTTGGATGATCCGTCGAAAGAAGGGATGGTGAGTTCCAACTTTTCGGATGAAATCAAGGTTATGCCCCTGTTGTTGTTGTGGTCCTCCCCTCTGTGGCTCTCTGGGGTGGTTCCTAAGTCTGAGTCCACAATACTTGACTAAGGTCATGTCCTAATGAAAGTCACGACCCAATGCTGCATACTCCCTCCTATAATCTATAATTTCGTCAGCATGAGTGGGTGGCCTCTGTGTTATTGGTGGCAGTGCTGCTAACGAGGGTGCCCTCTGGAAACTGGGAAAAAAGGGTCTGGGAATCCTACTCGTAGAGGTGTATGTGTGATAGGGTGACTGGGTTCTACTGCCTGCTCCTGAGTTCCCTTGTGTTGCATGCGAGACTTGTGTATCTGGGGTGCCCACTCTAGCCAATCTATCAACCACTTGTGCCAAGGATTGAGACATGGTCCATTGACTAGCTAACATATCATTGATAACTTGCATGAAAGATGCCTCTGGATCTACGGGGGCCTTGCTATTGCCCTCTGGTCGCTCATATCTGTCTCCTAGCATCCTCTTTGCCTCATGCTCAGCCTCATGCTCTACCCTTCTCTCTGCTTCTCTGTGTGCCTCTTCCTCTTCCTCTGAGCTAGGAGGAAAAGGGGGAAAATTAGGCCTATGCCTTCTTTCCTGATGCCTGTTTTAAGTGACATATTCATCACCTACGTGTTCATGACCCTCTGGGTCTTCTGATACACTCATTATCTTTAGTCACGAGCTAGTAGGACTAAAGCTCTAATACCACTGTAATGTTCCTGACTTGGCTAGTTTAGGAAACGTTGCTAATGTGTGTGTAGGATCAAAGGCTTACAACATATAAATAATCATACAAATCATAAACGCGACAAATGACTGCAAAGTTTGTATTATGATATCTCTGTGGATTACAAAATGTTCGAATGCGGCTGAATAAACTAACAATACTCAACTAGATCAACAAACAAAGGATATTAGCCAGAATACAAATAAGCAACTGCAGCTGAATAAAATAACAACACTCAGCTAGATCAAAAGACAAAAGGATCTTAGCCGGAATACAAATAAGAAAATAAAAGAAAATACCCGAAATATGGGAGCACTATGGAATCAATGAAGAATGATGGAAGACTTGGATGATCTTCTCGATGACTAGGGTGTGTCTTTCAACACCAAAATCAACCAACTGGTGTCTTCCTCCTAGAATACACTGAACTATCTCTCCTGAGATGCGCCTCTTCTCCTCAATGACAAGTCATAATCTGCATAATGATGAATTAGTTCACTGACCCTTCCTTTATAGCTTTCCAAAACTCTAAATCATGATGAAACCCTAATTCATTGTTGACTTCCAAAACCCTAAATCACTGTTGAAACCCTAATTCACTGTTGACTTCTATTTTTAGCTCATAATGACTTAAAAGCACTTTTAACCCTTTTTAGCTCAATACCACTTCCCGAATATAACACCTGTGACTAGAGTGACCTCTAGTAACCTTGTTTACCACTCTTTGGCCCTAGCTATAGTCTAATAGGGCGATTTATACCATTAAGCCTCCTCTCTGGAGCTCCTATTTGGAAAGGGACATTACAAAAACATATGGTATTTTAGGTGATACTGACCAATTTTGAATCTCACATTATCACTTTGTCCCCCGCATTTCATGGAACCACGATTAACAATCATGATTTGAAAATTATTGATAGCACAGATGTAACAATTGACTTCTTGGGAAATGCATCAATGAATAAAATTATGGGTGCTACCACTATCCACAAGGATGATAACTTTCCTACTTTTGATGTAACCAATTAATTTGAGAGTCTAGGGAGAAGAGAAGCCAGTGAGGGCATTAATTGAAATCATCGGGTCAATGTTAGGTGGGTCAGAGGGTGGGGTGAGTTCAAAAGGTGGTGGTAGTTCCTCCATAGGTGGAACAACAACATCTTCTTCAGAATGATCCTCAGTAACAACCATAAAAATATTTTTTTCCTTAAACTTGTGCCCAGAAAAATATTTTTCATCACAATTATAACAAAGACCCTTGAGTTGACGTTCAACCATTTCATCCCTGGTTAATTTATGGATCTTGAGGGGAGTTGTAGGAGGGGAAAAATTGGTGGTTTTAGGGCGAGGAGGAAAAGAGGGTTTGTGGGTCTAGGACGACACAATATGTTGGGCTTCCTTGGCTCATTGAGTAGCTTCCAACCAAGTTTGGGGGAGTACCATGAGAACATGGGCACAGATTTCATATTTGAGGCCATTGATAAAGCATTCCCTAAATAAAGCATCTAACATGCCCTTTGTTCTGAAATCCAAGTGCTCAAATGAGGCAATAAAGTCTTCCACTGTACCATATTTCTTTAACTTGCTCAAATTACCTAAATGGTGGGTGTCATAGTTAAATAAGTATTAAAGTTTGGCCATAAATGGTGTCCAAGCAAGATACCCTTGGCATGCCTTTTTTTTCCATTGCCACCATTGCCATCGTTCCAGATCCAGATGTAAGAAACCATAACAAAGCTTGGATAAATCATCAATAATTCCATGAAAAGATAAATAATGTTCCATTTGGGTGACCTAGCCTGTAGGATCTGATCCATAAAAAAACTTCACCTCAATTCTAGGAGGGCGAAGGTCTTGGGAAAAGTGGGTAGTATGAGGGCCTTGGTAATGGGAAGAGTCATGGTCATCTTGATAATATGGTTGTTCTGAAGAGGAAGAGTTTTGGGAATGGACCAGGAAGTGTTCTTTGAGGTCTTTGATGTAGGAACATTATTCCTTGAGGTCTTTGATGTAGGAACATTATTCCTTGAGGTCTTTGATGTGGGAACATTATTCCTTGAGGATATCAATAGTTGAATTGATGGAGCTAATGTTGGCATTGAGATGCTTGATGTCTTCCTTGTGCTAGTGGTTATCAACAATCAAGGTATATAGTTCTTGGGCTCATGTGGTAGTCATTTGGACAAAGGAGCGGGAAAATGGTATAGGGGAAACAAAAGGGGTCTAGAGGGGTGGGTGGGACTGCTGAGAAAAAGGGTTTCAAAGGATATATACCACTGCGATTAGGGTGAAAAGGGGGATCCAAAGGGATATGATCCAAATAAGGTTTTCAGAGATGGGTCAGGTCCACAAAAAAAATTGTGTTAAAATTTATATGTATCACTAGAATCGAGGCGAAGAGAGGAACCCAGTGGGACCACTATACATTTTTTTTTTAATTACTCCTATAGAGTTATACTCTGGCCAGAATAATACTGTAGTGACAAAATGCCCAAATTCTTAACAGGAAGAAATGTGTAGTAATTTTTCAACCACAATGCAGAAGGCACAGTTGCATGGCAATAAATCTTGTATGTTCTATTTTTGTTTCCATCCCTAGGGGTAGGATATTCAAGGTTTCTACAGACAAGAATTTTCCCTGTGCTATAACTCTCTACTATAGGTGTGGGGTCCAACAATAGTACTCGGCCCAATATCTCAGGGCACAAACTAAGGAGGATAGACTGTGCCCTTAGCCATACTACTTGACTACCCAGGTACTAGAGAGTATCTTCTCGA
This sequence comes from Picea abies, assembly GCA_900067695.1. Taxonomy (NCBI): domain Eukaryota; kingdom Viridiplantae; phylum Streptophyta; class Pinopsida; order Pinales; family Pinaceae; genus Picea; species Picea abies. The sequence continues at coordinate 505 of CBVK0105221741.1, read as the reverse complement.
GTGTTTTTCTCGGTGTCAATATAATAGTCAGGTCGCCCATCAATTTATCTATGGAGGGATTTAGGAGATCTGGGATGATCCATTTACAGGTTTCTTTTGATGCCCTGCCACTCGAAAGGGTACCAACACTAGTACATTTGGAACAAATTTCGACGACGTGTTCATAGAAATTGCCACTTTATATTGTTGGGAGAATGAAAAACATCAGACACCCTCAAATGTTGTTTCACATGACGCTGCTTTTATGAAGACATAGATATCATCTATGTTGTGAAGTTTCATGCAGACATGTGTCGTCTCATAATTCATTGTCCAAGCCTACTATGGACGTAGCTATATCAATGTCGGGACACCTCACCCGTGACATCACACCTGGGACGTTGATGCCATGGAAGCGATGCTAGAGACGTCAGAAGACCGAAAGAAGGTAACTTCTATCTTCCGAAATGGATGCTATTGTTGATTAAGGTTGGTTGTCATTGATGTCAACCCTTGAAGAAAGACC
>CBVK0105221734.1:8640-19351 GCA_900067695.1 Picea abies | reverse complement strand
GTATTTAGGTGACACTATAGAAGCGGCCGCGACAACTTGTCCACCAAAGGGTTGTTTTTGGCTTTTTGGTCAATTCTCAATTTGCAATGGTGATAATGAGCTGCTAGCTTCTATTTCTAGAATTTTTTGGCTCTTTTTGTCATTTTTTGACCCTTGTTGTCGTTTTTTCTAGCTTGAAAATCATGTAACATGGTTCTTGAGTTTCTCATTGGATGTTACAATATAATTTACTTTTGGTTCGGTGAACTTTTTGGGAGTTGGGGCACTTTTATGGTCCTTTGCTAAAAAGTCATTTTTTCCAACTTTGTGCATATAAGTTAGGATTCCACCTCCACTTGTTGCACCTCGTTGTCTTTTTCTCTTTACCATAGGATCGACCCCACCAAATTGCGACAAAGAACCGTCATTGTTGCTCTAGAAGTGTTGTAATTTAGTGGTAGAGCCTACCCTCACATGAATGCCCTAGGTAGATCTTGATTGCATTTTGGTGTCCATGCCATTGCTAATGAATATAGGCTGGGGAGTCCTTTTAGTGTTGTCTTGATTATGAGTTTGAGCCTTCATATGTCTGATATATCATCACTCCTGGCCTCACAAAAAAAAAATTGGGCCTTCTTTTTAGCCCTTTTCAGACCCTCTAAACATGAAAAGATCATTGAGCAATCTTGTTTCCTTTCACGCTCGCCAAACTAAAATTTGAAGGCACATCTGTCCGGCGGTAGTTTACCCCTTTTTGGTCCGGATGGTTAATTGTATGAATAAAGGTATACTCTAGGAACTTCGGTTTGCTAGAAGAGTATTCTTAGGTATAAGTTTAACCTTTTTTGGGCCCGAGGGACTAAATTTACGAAAAAGGAACCCCCACGGAGTCCATAGTTAAGCTCTTTTTAGAAACCCTAAAAGTGAAAAGATCGCCAAGTGAACTTGTTTCTTCACACTCGTTAAACCGATCCAAAAGAACATCCATTATGGAGTCCATAGTTAATCTCTTTTTAGACTCCTTAAAATTGAAAACATCATCAAGTGACCTTGTTCTTTCACACTCGTTAATTGGTTCAGAAAAACATCTACTGGCATGAGTTTACCACTTTTTTCGGCCTGTATATTAATGAGGAAAAAAGTACACCTCGGGAGATTCGTCTCACCAGGAGAGTTCTCCTTAGTAAATTTCACCTTTTTCAGGCTAAGGAGACTAAATCTAGAAAAAGGCAGTGAGTCCATAGTTAAGCTCTTTTCAAACTCCTTAAAATTGAAAAGATTGTTGAGTGATATTGTCTTTATCACACTCGTTAAAATGGTTTTGAATAGACGCATTTTCGGTGCTAATTTATCCCTTTTTCGAACTGACTAGACTATCTTTGAAAAAGGTACCCCAGTGAAGTATTCTTTTGCGCTTTTTCAGCTCACTAAAAATGAAAAACCACTGATCTTACCTTCTCTGGGCTATTTTAAAATTACATTGAAGGATGTTATCGTTGTGTCTTGTTAATCGCATTTGCATTCCTGCATCTTTGGCCTAATGTTGGCTCCATGTGGCTCTCAACTGAACCTTTGAAGCATGCCTTATATGCAAGACTTGTAGCACTTTGCCTCTACGTCCTGAAACCTTGACCCATGTAGGAATTTTCCTGAGTGTCCTTTTCCTGCACATGTTTCCTTGCTCTGAGCATCGGTGTGTTCCTCGCGCTTGGAACTAGTATGTTTGTGAAACTCGTTCCTCCTTTGTAACATAACATTCTTTTATTATTTTTCAAGATTTCAAAATATTGAAAAAGAAAAAAAAATCAAATATACCCCAAAAAGAGGATGGGAAAAGTATTTTCTTTTTATGGTATCACAATGAGTCTCCCTTGGACAAAGAACATCCTTTCGTTTGTTTGTCAAGATCTGGGATTCAATATTACCTTATGGAGATGTTCTCGTAACATAGAGTTGTGTCCTCCTCCATTTGATTATTCTTCCAAACATATGGAGAGTTTGCGTTGCCTCCTGCATCGTAAACTTATGTCAATGTCATGCTGCCTAAGTCTCATCATTCATCGTGCTATTGTCCAAGGGAATTTTTACCCAACTTGAGTCAGCCCTTCTGTAGTTTGTCTCTTGTCCTGATGCCCAACCATCCTGAAAGTCCAATCAAAGTCTTTGTTCAAAATCAATGAAGTTCTCTAACTGATCACCGAGATCCTCTTGTCTGTTCCCCCACAAGCCGTCCAAGACATCTGGGTAGTGAATATGTACACTCACATTACACTCCTACCTGATTTTAGAAGATATTCAAGTTGTTGCTTGAGCTCTGAATACCTCATCTCCAACCATCAGGTGTCATTAGCTTCTTGAAGATGGATACTATTCATGTATATCTTTTGATTTTGAGATGTAGATCCACTGTGTACTGTTCATGGCTACACTTTATATAGTTATATGACATGGATCTACAATGTATTTTATTGGCAAGCATTATTTATTTCATCCTAAGCATGGGTATGCCCGCCTTGGTGAGACAATTGTTATTTTGTAGATGGCACCTCCCGAACTCTGGTCCTGGGGTCACTCGCTTCATACGTTGGTAAAGATTTGTAATGTATTTCGGCCATCAGATGCTAGTCTGACCTCACACATTAGGGGGCATCTGTTATAACCCCAATTTGCACCAGACATGCATACCTAATAATAGGCCATCTTACTTACTATTTTTTCCAATCCAATACTGAATAACTCTTCTTAAAAACCAAATTTTTGAAGATGTACGCACCCTGCATCACTACTTCCTGTGTATGTATGCTAGTTGCATCACTACTGCCTGTGTATGTATGTTAACTGCACCATTACAACCCGCGTATACCCACAAAAGTTGCAAAAGATAAAAAGTTGCAAGGGAATATGGGATTTTGGGTAGTTTCCTAACCAATTGACCGCCCATAGCCCATCGAATAAATATCTTTTTGGCATATAAAAGAAGGTGTTGGTGTCCCATTCTAGAGAGAAGCATGAAAGCAGTGAAACTCTGCCCATTTCTCAATCCCCCCTTGCCCCAAGAATTTGCAGCCACATTGTGAGTTTGAGCCAGAATTCCCCATTCTTGCCCTTTTTTCTCATCCATAAGCCTATGCCTATTCTCTAGAGATAAGTGTGAGAGAAGAAGGATATGTGGAAGTAGTTGGATCTTGCAGAAGAGGATCCCAAGACCGGGTTCGAGGAGTAGTCGCCGATCTCATTTTGCAAGTGACATTATGAGATTAATATAAAGAAGTACTTTTTCCGTCCCTCCATATGATGTGTTTTATCTCTATGTACGATTTATATTTTGTTATGACATCTAACCCATTAATCCATATATAGAATGCTTGTTCATAGTTTCTTGTTTGTCTTTTGGTGAATGCAGGTCAGCCTTGGGAGGATATTTGCAGTCGAGAAGCGACTGAACGCATTGGGATCGACACTGAACGTGGAGTTCAAGGTAAGACTACTAGGTCCCTATACTTTGTACTTTATATATGAATGTGGGGTATTGTCAGGATAGTTGTTAAAATTAGGAGACTTTAGACGGTTATCTCTGCCTGCACTTTAGAACCCTAGTGTAGTCCGTAGGGGGGTTTTCCCACTATAGAAAAAGTATTCTGCTCCTCCACAGTATTCCTATGTATGTCTCTCTTGCAAGTCTCTCCCCTGCAAAATTTTTCAAAATAATGAAATAGTGAATAACTTTTTAGTATTTAAATGAATTTATGAAATTCACTTACCGCTCTTTTTTTAATTGTTTAAAAAATCATGTTTTTTTTTTTTTTTTTTTTATAAATTTTTCGGGTTAATTTTTTAAAAAATCATGTTTTTTTTTTTTTTTTTTTTATAAATTTTTCGGCACGATGGTGCATTTATAAGACACACAGGTGCAACCATATTACATTTTGCACTGGTGTGTACATATTATTTGACGCACCAGAGACATAATTTTTTTTTATTAAGAAAATCTAGAGACACTGTGTGGTTGATTTTTCAACGCACCAGTGCTTATTGTTAATATGTGAATCAATGTGTTTTGTGGTTGATAAGCGCACCGATATGCATTTAAGTTTATTTGAACTTTTATTTGTACATAAATAGTATATTAATATCAAATGATATTTTATGATGAATTCGCATGACTTGCAATACTTCAATATACATTTTACATTTTATGTCGCCTTATTCTTAAAAAATGGTTTCAAAATACATTTTACATTTTATGTCGCCTTATTCTTAAAAAATGGTTTCAAAACTATATTCAAAATTAGATTGTGGTATGGTCGATTTTTTTTTAGATATTTACAGGAAAATTTATTGCTAGTTTTGCTGAAATGCAGGGAGAAAATATTTTATATGATAAAATGGTCAATTCTTCAAATTCCAGCCCATTCCATATTGTTCAAAGTCCATCGTGGAGTTCTCCCTTTCCATCCCCAGTAAGTTTAACTTATTTTATTTATGTTTCTATTATCTCATTGATTTGTTTTTTATCCATGCCAATCTAAATAAAAATGTATCCAAATTTGTAGGATCTTGATTCAAAATCGAGTTCAGATGCAAAAAATATTCCAGTACCAGTTCAAAAATGTTGGAAGGTCTTATCAAGAGAAACATACCTCAAGCAGTTGGTAGATGAAAATGGATAGCCGGTTTACCCTACCAATTGTGACATTCCATCTTCTAGCTGCAATCCTTGGTCAACGATGGTAATAATTGTTTGGTATAATGTAATTTGAACAAAAAAATTATTGCATCGTGCTTACTAATATCATTGATGTACTAATGTTCAATATTTTTTAAATTATGATTCTTCTAATGATGGGCGACCTACCTACCATCTTCTATTGTACCCCACAACAATGTCAACCCAAGAGACTGCTACAATGAGAGCACAACTCAGAGAGGAAGAGTACCAAGAATGGTTGAATCAACCACCCATTAAATTCCCACTACATCCAGATTCACCAATTAGGATTGACTATAACAATACTAGTAGTTCTTCAGAAGTTGGCAATGGAGACAATAAAAAATAGGTTGGTATGGGTGATCAGTTATGAGATACAAATTCCATGGAGACAATGTTGTTAGACACATTCAGAACGATGACCTAGGGGATGATTCTCATATCAATGATACCATTTTAGAAATACTAAAATCTGCTTCCACCACCCCTCTCTTTGGACCTAGTGCATGGTCAAAGTTTACCCAGCTTGGGACAACAATTTTACTTTACAACGTGAAAGAAAAGTTTGGCATGTCAAACACATGTTTCTCAGAAATATTGATGTAATGGACCAACAAGTGCCTTATATTAATTTTGAGAAATATTGTCACAGCACAATCAACATTAGAAATGGTTGCTTTTATAAATGTTAAATGACCTTCTACATTAATTCTATTTCCCACTAACTGCAAGATATTCAAAGATAAGGTTCTTCCTAGTGATAATGTTTTTCCCGATATCTGCAAAGAGGCAAAGAAGTTGTTGAAAATGTTGGGTGTTGAGTATATATCATATCGTGCATGTCCGAATGATTGTATTATATATAGAGGGGAATATGCAGACAAATAGATATGTCTTAAATATGGGCATGATAGGTACCATAAATCAAATAAAAATGGAAAATCGCATGGTCCTCCTCATAAGATATTGAGGCACATTCCTATAATCCCAAGGATTCAAAGGCTCTTTCATTGCAAAGAATTAGCTATGTAGTAGGGATGGCATGCCTCACACAAAAGTGAGTCAGGATTATGCGAATCCCAATAGATTCAATAGCCATGAAGCATATAGAGATACATGGCCAGAAAAATTCAAGGATGAAGTATGAATTCTAAGACTCAACATAGCAATGGATGGCATGAACCCATTTTCCCTCCAAAACACCAACTATTATGTTTGGCCTGTAGTAGTGATCAATAACAATATCCTCCGATGGTTTTCCGTGAAGAATTAACATCTTATGTTGGATCTTATAGTACCTAGTAGAAGACAAGTGAATAATATCATTACTACATATGGGCGGACTATTCCACAAAATTTTTCCACGTTTCCATTATTTTCTTGTTTTTTTTTTTTAAATAGGGTGGGATTTTCATCGATATTGCCACGAATAGGTTTTTTTAAATTGGGAGGGATTTTCGTCGCTATTTCCACAAAAGTTCATCGTGATTACCACGAAAGTTCGTCGCTATTTCCACGAAAAATTTGCCTATCTCAAAAAGCATCTACTAATGGCTAGTTGACTAGTTGATCTATATATACTTGACTTTAAGAGAATTTGCGACACAATTGCTATAGTTGCGACACTGTTTGTGGTTTTTGTTTGAGATGTTTATTTTTTATATCACCCATCGATTGAGAAAATCCAATTCTCGATCTACATAGCTCGGATTTTGAAATTGCAAGGTTAGTATGTTGTTTTATTGATGTACTCATTTAACTTGTAAATTTTTGTTCAAATGAAATTTCGTGTAGCTTTTTTTTCCCTTGATAATATATTATATGTGTAGTACCATATTTCATGTCATTGGTTTTTGGATCTAGTTAGTATATTCTATGGAAATTCATGTGAAATGTCAAGAAAAATATTTTCCGAAGAAGTATTTTAAGAAGAGTGAAAATCACTCCATCAATAAGTCAATTCAAACATTAAAAATGGATGTCATTATCAATCTAGATTAATTTGAGCCTACAATTCCTTATGTAAATTTAATCCTTATTACAAAACCACCAACTCATAACAACTTTACCGGTTGGACTAATGTTTGAAATAGAAAGTGGAAAAAAAATGCTATTAAGTCTAATTCTATCCCTTAGAGACCTTGTTAGCTCTCTAACTTTTGTGTTTCTATGATGTTGTGCCTATATATATTAATGGCATATTTTTAGTCTAGTATTAGGTTAGGTTAGTCATATAACATTTTATTCTTATGTGATGTTGTTTCTCTCAATTTTTTATAATCACACACAATTCTAGTTGTAGTGATTAACTCTAGTTTGTAGTTGATGTAACTTGTTTATACACTATTAATAAGGAGTAGCTAAAATATAAAAATTTCATGAAAAAATCTATGATAACATGATGAAATATACTAGTTAGAAAATGAAAAATGAAACCATGCGAAAGTGTCTTAGAAAATAAAACCGTGACCACTGTAAGTAGCATAAAATTGTGACCATTGTATGTAGCTGCAAATCAACATGTCATAATTTAAACCAACTCGACCCAATTGTGGAGGACAAGTGGTTGGAATTCTTTTTTTAGTGGTGAATTTCAAAGATTGAAATTTTCTCTACAAAACAACTTAGAGGCTAGTGTATGGTGTCGAGTGATTAAAGTTTGAGAAATTTTGACCACTTTCGTTAAATGGTGTGTAATTATTTTCCATGGTGATTCAGTACACACTACTCTAAAGTACAAATTGAAGCGTAACGATCTTAATAGTTAATCGACAATAAAAAAAAAATCATGTCAAAATGTCTTAGAAAGAAATAATTATGAGGATTGTAGGTCACTGTAAATAAACATATCATAATCAAAAGGAGTAGCTGAAATATCATGAAGGAGTAACTAAAATATAAAAAATTGACAACTTACTATTTGGTATGGTGTAGGTAAGACAATTACTTGTCAGTACAAGGATTTGTCACTATGAACGAAAATGACAGGAAGCTTGCTCGGTTAAGAGAGGCATTAGAGGCAAGGGGCGATGGAAAATGTTATTTCCCTTGCTATGATTGCAGGGGCTTGCAAAGAAAAAGACTTTTAATAACAACAACTGAAAGACATTGTAGGGAAAAGGGGCACGCCGAAGGGGGTTATGAATATCGTCCCTTGGTAAGAGGATTCAATATTTAATGTATTCTCTGTAATAATCATCATGTCATGAATTTTAGTAATATTTCTTATCAGGATTTTTATATTTTCTATACACACTAACTTTTCTACATTGTTTTTAAAGATATAGACGATGCCCCCAAAATGTCGACCTCCAGAGAGTTATTTTCCAAGTACTAGCAGAAATACTCCTTTACAGGGTGATGAACTTCGAGATCAGAATATTGAAGCTGTTGATCAAGTTATTAATGATGATATGGATGGAGATAACGTTAGTGATTCAAATCAAGAAGATGAGATACATAGATTGATCCAAGACACATTTCCTCCAATGGATGAGGACACCTAGGATGATAGTCATGATGTTGATCCTCTACTTGAGAAGTCACGTCAACCTCTTTATGAAGGCTCAACAACAAATATTTTATATGCTATATTATTGTTGTTGAACTTGAAGGTTTTGAATGGTTTATCAAACACATGCCTCACACAGATACTAGGGTATTTAATTTGTTAATTATTTATGCTTGCATGTTCACAAATACTTAAAAGGTTCAATTTTTTCCTATATTGCTATTGTTTTCTAATTTGTAAATTCGTATGGATGCGATATTGATGATTAATATTGTTTACATTGACTTATTGTTTTTAATTTTTTAGATTTTTAGGTGAATTTTTATTACTGACATCAAATATTTTTCCACACACATATCGAGAAATATCCGTGATTATGAAAGAAATTGGAATGGACTATCAGGCTATTGATGCATGTCCTAATGATCATATCATATACTATGGACAATATGCATTATAAAATGAATTCCCACAATGTCAAATAAGTAGATATCGAACTGATAAAGTGTCAAAGAAGGTGCCTCACAAAGTTCTTCGTTATATTCTGATAATTCCATGTTTCCAGCGGTTGTTCAGGTGCCAAAGTATAGCAAAGTTTATGGATTTCCATGCAAAGAACATAAGTTGAGATGATGTTCTTCGAATTCCTACAGATGGTTCTGCATTGAAGTACATTGAAGAAAAGTGGCCAATTTTTAAAGAAGAACCTCGTAATGTTAGAATTTCGTTGGTAGTTGATGGTGTCAATCCATTTGGAGAGCTTCGTTCTACATTCATAGTGTGGCTTGTTTTTGTTATAAACAATAAACTTCCTCCTTGGATGTTGATCAAGAGAGAGCACACAATGTTGGCAATGATTGTTCCAAGTATTTAATTATCTTTTATTTTCTTTAAAGTATGAAAACATATTTCGCTTCTTTGTTTCGTGCATGGTAATTATTTATTTTATATATAACGACATCTAGATAAGTATAATTAATCATGAAGTATGTTGAACCAATTAGGTAAGTTCCAAGTTAACGATATGAATGTATATATTGAGCCTCTTATCGATGAGTTGTTGAAGTTATGGGATGGCGTCACTATGTATGACATCTCTAGACCAATAGGGAAAAAACGATTTCAATTCCATGGAATACTATCATGGACAATTCATGATTCTCTCGGGTTAACACATTTTTGTGGTATATTGTTACTTTATTTTGTGATTTAATATTATATATATTTATTGAAAATATCATGCATTATTTTAAATTGTAATTCTAATTTGATGCTACATTAATTCAAATATCTTGTAGGTCTTCAAACAAAGGGTAAATTTGCATGCCCAGTTTGTGGTCCCAGGATAAAATCTCGTTGTTCAAGGAGTTTGGGAAAGGAAGTGTTTGATGAGTATAGGCACTTTCTGCCTAAGAACCATATTTATCAAACTACAGACAAAGAAAAATTCAATGGTAAAGAAGAGAATGGAAAAAAACCATGAAGAATGAAACCTCGCCTATGGAAGTTGGAATATATTAGAAATTGTCAAGGTATGCAAATTATTTATGTATGGCATATTATATAAATATTTGGTTAATTTCATTAGTATTGATTTCATTTTGTTTGATTAATTAATGTTAATTCCAATTTGTTGATGTTTCATGAATGTCGTTAAGGTACGAATGGGCTTCCACGAGGAATGAAAAGTTACCTGATGCAATTCAGTAGATTTCCATACTATGAGCACCTACAAATAGTTCATCTGTTTAATACAATGCATATCGGGAAGAACATAACATAATTTTTATGGAGAATATTAGAAGGAAGGACTGCCAAAGAGAGAATCAGAAAGATTTGTGGTGACATCCAGGAAGCTAATCACGCATTGCAAAGTGTTATTATTAATTCTAATGGTGATGGTTGTGAACAAAATACTAGTCTTCCTTGGTTATTGACGGAGCAACAGAGAAATATTGTAAAAGAGTTCATTCGAAAAAATAGGTTTCCAATGGGGTTTTCGTTGAACATACAAAATATCTTAACGAAAATAGGTGATTTTGGCAGGGTTAAAACACATGATTGGAATACATTCATTAAGGTAATTAGTAGGTTATAATATATTTCCTTATTGGTATGCATTTTTTGGAAACAAATAATATATATATTTTTTTGTTACAGTATGTTCTACCGTTATCTCTCCCAGACGACTTTGACAACAACATAAAAAAAATTATTTATGTACTTGGCAAATACATGAGGTAAGTAATGTTTTATAAGGAAAATGTACTTCTTATGTGATTTCTAGTGGAACTTATTGACATATTATGTTTTATCTGCAAATTTATGTATGCCTTGATATTATTTTATTTCATCGACATTTGTAGGTGGCTATCATCAAAAGAAATCCATAAAGAATATATAAGGTATTGGAAGAGAGAAATTCCTCGACTAATGTGTCAAATGCAATAGTATCTACCTCCAACATTTTTCAATGCACAAGAACACTACCTCATACACCAAGTTGAGGAGAT
>CBVK0105221733.1:0-12109 GCA_900067695.1 Picea abies | reverse complement strand
ATGATCATATCATATATTATGGACAATATGCATTAGAAAATGAATGCCCACAATGTCAAATAAGTAGATATTGAACCGATAAAGTGTCAAAGAAGGTGTCTCACAAAGTTCTTCGTTATATTTCGATAATTCCACATTTCCAACGGTTGTTTAGGTGCCAAAGTATAGCACAGTTTATGGATTTTCATGCAAAGAACATAAGTCGAGATGATGTTCTTCGAATGCCTGCAGATGGTTCTGCATTGAACTACATCGAAGAAAAGTGGCCAATTTTTAAAGAAGAACCTCGTAATGTTAGGCTTTCGTTGGCAGCTGATGGTATCAATCCATTTGGAGAGCTTCGCTCTACGTACTCAGTGTGGCCTGTTTTTGTTATAAACAATAACCTTCCTCCTTGGATGTCGATCAAGAGAGAGAACACAATGTTGGCAATGATTGTTCCAGGTATTTAATTATCTTTTATTTTCTTTAAAGCATGACAAAATATTTCATTTCTTTGTTTCGTGCATGGTAATTATTTCTTTTATATATCACGACATCTAGATAAGTATAATTAATCATGCATTAGGTTGAACCAATCATGTAGGTACCAGGTTAAAGATATGAACGTATATATTGAGCCTCTCATCGATGAGTTGTTGAAGTTATGGGTTGGCGTCACTATGTATGACATCTCTAGACCAATAGGGAAAAGACGATTTCAATTCCATGGAATACTATCATGGACAATTCATGATGCTCCCGGGTTAACACATTTTTGTGGTATATTGTTACTTTATTTTTGTGATTTAATATTATATATCGTTTTTGAAAAAATCATGCATTATTTTAAATTGTAACTCTAATTTGACGCTACATTTATTCATATATCTTGTAGGTCTTCAAACAAAGGGTAAATTTGCATGCCGAGTTTTTGGTCCCAGGATAAAATATTGTCGTTCAAGGAGTTTAGCAAAGGAAGTGTTTGATGAGTATAGGCACTTTCTGCCTAAGAACCATAGTTATCGAACTACAGACAAAGAAAAGTTCAATGTTAAAGAAGAAAATGGAAAAAAACCATGAAGAATGACACCTCGCCTATGGAAGTTGGAATATATTAGAAATCGTCAAGGTATGCAAATTATTTATGTATGACCTATTATATAAATCTTTGGTTTATTTCATTAGTATTAATTTCATTTTGTCCCATTAATTAGTGTTAATTTCAATTTGTTTATGTTTCATGAATGTTGTTAAGGCATGAATGGGCTTCCACAAGGAATGAAAAGTTACCCGATCCAATTCAGTAGATTGCCATAATACGAGCACCTACAAATAGTTCATTTGTTTGATACAATGCATATCGGGAAGAACACAATAGAATTGTTATGGCGAATATTAGATGGAAGGACTAACAAAGAGAGAATTGGAAATATTTGTTGTGACATTCGAGAAGCTAATCATGCCTTGCAAAGTGTTATTATTAATTCTAATGGCGATGGTCGTGAACAAAATACTAATCTTCCTTGGTTATTGATGGAGCAATAGAGAAATATTGTAAAGGAGGTCATTCGAAAAATTAGGTTTCCGACGGGGTTTTCGTCGAACATACAAAATATCTTAACTAAAAAAGGTGATTTTGGCGGGGTTAAAACACATGACTGGCATACATTCATTAAGGTAATTAGTAGGTTATAATATATTTTCTTATTGGTACGTATTTTTTGGAAACAAATGATATTTATTTGTTTTTTGTTACAATATGTTCTACCTTTATCTCTCCCAGACGAATTTGACAACAACATAAAACAAATTGTTTATGTACTTGGAAAATACACGAGGTAAGTATTGTTTTATAAAGAAAATGTACTTCTTATGTATGCAAAACAATATATGCCTTGATACTTTTTATTGCAATACAAATAGTCTTAAGGACCCTAATTTTAGGTTATAATGTGTCATATATCCACCACCTATTAAGAGGCGGGACACAACGAGGGGTAAATATGTCTCTTGGGGGAATCGAACCTTGGAGAGGACAACAATAATACCCCATTTTCATTGACTCAACAATCCCCCTTTGATAGATAAATACTAATAAAGGTAATTTTTTTTTTTGTCTTACCTCTCTCTTTTGCATTTGACAAAAACTACAAGGCCATCCTCACTATGTCCTTGCATCCCAAATATTGCTATCATTGCTCTATGTGACCATGTTTCTAGAGGAAATTTGATAAAAGAATTGGTTGATGGTCACAATACTTTTTCATTTGGAATACATGTTTATAAGGAATTACCTACACAAACATTAGACTCAAACCACTTGTAATTATGTCATCATGGATCCTTTTACTATGTTGCAGTCTTGCTAAATGAGCATATGATGGAAGGATAATCACCATTGTAGCAACATTGTGATTTACATTGGAAGTTACATTTAATTCAACAATGGAAAAACCTCATTGACATGTCAAACCCACCCAACAATCATAGAATTCCATGAGATTACATATCTTTTAGGGATTTTATCACACATGTTGAATAAATATCTATAACCCACACTTTGCTTATATCTCTACAAGGAAATTAACATGAACATGTTGAAAATCCATTTCTTAGTATGCAATAATAGATCTTATTTCCTTCTTGCAAATGTCCAAAACAAACACATTCCTAAAGCATGTTTAATACAGTGATATAGTTAGGCACAACACTATCCAATTGCATATTATGAACTAGTTATATAAGCTCACTGACATATTTATTATGAGAATACATTTCAATTATTATATTCTTATATGACACCAAATTTATTTTAGACATTTGTTGGTATTTTTTTATAACTAAAACTAGAGAATTGGTATTATCCAAAGGTTGTCGTTATGCTAGAAAACACAATTACATGGGATAGTTTTTATCCCTAATTTTGGATGATGAGATAGTCATCGCAACAAAGAATATTTTGAATGGAACATTGTGTTTTTTTGTCATGCAATTCCACCCATTCAAGGAAGCAACATATTATGTTTAAACCATGTTGTAAGAATCTAAAATATTTATTAGAAATCGATTCTCTTTTTAGAGCTATGTAGGCTAGGAATCAAACTCCAACACCTTCAATTAACCATTTGTCAAGACACACTTAACTAGAGGCCTCTTTGATACTCACTTTAATATCACTTGTATGCTTAAATGATAGGATCACCACACAACTTTCCTCAATCCACCATTTAGTAGAAGCCTCTTAGATATTCATCATTTATTTATCGTGTTGAAATCTCAAGGGTGTATGGATCCAAGACAAGAATCAACCCCTATAAGATGAGTTTCTATGCTTCCTTCTCATGAGGTGCACTATTACAATTTTTAATGGAGGTGTAGATTATTGGTTGTGGGACCTAAACCTCTCTTTCAAATACATATTTAGTATAATGTGTCTTCACCACTTAGCCTCGAACCCTCTTTCCCATCGAACCCTCTATTCCCAATCCATAGTTAGGTTGAGTACTCCTATCTACTTAAACTTAATACCTTGTTTATGATGGGATAAGATAAGTATCGGTATAGTCCTTAGCTCATGTGATTTTCTAACACTATGCTCTATGTCTTGATTATTTGTTACAAAAGTGTGGTCAAATATATTGCCTTATCTGTATGTATGGATTAACATCTTGACGGGTCTGAGAGGCTTATTCTATGGTCTTTCATCAATCATGGCTTAATACCTTTTATTGACGGGTCTGGCTTATTCTATGGTCTGTCATCTCCTGTCATGCTGGGGGATTGGGATTGGTTTGGGAGGTAGTTCCCGTACCCCCTTAACCCTACTGCTCGCTATTATGTGGGGCCTAGCTGGGTTGTTGGCCTCCTAACCTTTAGCTTGTGTGGGGCCTGACCTTTACAAAAGTGTGGTAAAATATATTGCATATATGAATATAATATATATATAATATATAATATATATTATATATAATATATAATTTGCATATATGAATATAATATATATATAATATATAATATATATTATATATAATATATAATATATATTATATATAATATATATATTATATATTATATATTATATATAATATATACAATATATATTATATATAATATATACAATATATATTATATATAATATATAACATAAAATGAAAATTAAAAAAAACAAAAAACAAAACCAAAATATATATAACACAAAATGAAATTTCAAATGCCAAATACCACATGACTTGCGCACAGCTAGGGCACTCACGCACAGTCAGCAGTCATGCGCAGAGTAGAGCAGAGCTCACTCACGCAGACTTGGACACAACAAGGGCACAGGTGGAGCACAGGGAGGCAACGCCTAGGGCACGGGTGGAGGCAGAAGGAGGCTGAGAAGGAGGGAGAGGCACGTGCATGGGTGGAGGGAGAAGGAGGTTGAGAAGGAGGGAGAGGCGCACACACAGTTGGAGGGAGAAGGAGGATGAGAAGGAGGGAGAGGCACACGCACGGGTGGAAGGCACGCAGGAGGAGGCTCGTAGGAAGAGAATGAAGGTAAGCATCCTCTTTGCATTTGTTAGTATACATTTGTATTGCATATTATTAGGTGAGGAAGAAAGCTATATCCATAACCTTTGTTGATTTCATAAAACCACTTGTATAATTTTTTTCTGAGAAAAAGTCCCAAATTCCTTTTTTCAAGAATAAATGGGACAAATTTAAATGCATGTTGTACCCTAAAATACAATTGATCACAAGTTGAGAATCACCAAAAAAACTACAAGTCGTGGATGTCTTTCCCTATAGAAATATCCATTGGAAAAAGGATAGCCTTAACCTCAACCATGTTATTGGAGCCAAAACATAAACCACATGAAAAGGAAAATGAATAACAATGAGAAAGGAATGAGATACCTTCTACCTCACACTTCCCAATATATCCTTCAAATGCACCATTGAAGAACCCCCACGGCCTAGACATGACTATCTAAAGTTGCCTAATCTACCTTGAGGTCTTGACTTTGATCTCCTTCCTATAAAATTTGAAAGAGAATTTGATTATGTATAAAATATATAAAGGAGAGATCAACACATCCTCAGATAGCATACCATTCCTAGATCTCCAAATGGCCCAACAAAACAATAAAGTCAGTGCTTCAAACCACGAGGGTGATTGTTTCATCCCACACTCCCAACAAGAAATACAACCAACCATCATATGAAAATTTGACTCTAAAGTACATATGCACAATGGAAATTAACCAAGACCTCAAAGACGCATTTAATGAAGTTGTCCCAAGCAATGACTTTGTTTGAAAGAGACTACATTTTAATGGTGCCCTGATCTTCCAAACCTTATTCCAACACCAAAGAGAATTATGCTCTTGAATTATACATCTTTACCCATATTTCAAAATGCTACAAGAAGTGGTAACATGACTCTTTCACTAAAAAACGTCATCCAAGTTCATTTGGAACACTTTCCCAAACGACATCAAAGACATAATATTGGTTCTTTTCAAACATCATCTCTTCGATGGGAATGTTCTTTGTATTTAGAAGGAAAAAGAAATGATGATGCTATTGATGAAGACCAATGCCTTGAAAAAAAAGACTAGCCATGAGAGTGGAACCCATGCCCATCCATAAAGAGTAGTACAAATAAATATAAAGATCATGATTCCAACATCGTAGTTAGTCGGAATATTCTCCTCTTTACCTAATATCAGTGCAAGAAAAATGCTAATAATAACATGGTAGAGAATCAATTGTGTTCCACCCTCCATGAAGAGTAATATTCATCTAACCTTCTTGACGATGAACATTGAGATGAGAGTACCTAATTTTATGAATCCACCCATCATGATCATGTATTATAACAAAGTGTTGTTCCCCATGATCATTTGTGGCCTGGTTCTCCTCTTCATAAAAGAATCTCTTAAAGCATCATACCCTGACTTCACTAGATGAATTATCAAGACTTCACTATCAATAATATTCACTCCTCCACATTAATGTAATTGGAATACATTTGGTGATATTTTCATGTGATATCCCCCCATGTTGATGTCATGTATTCCCACAAAATACCAAGAAGTATCCCATAGATTTGATAGAAAAGTGGTGAACTTGGAGGTCGATGAAACCAAACCAAGGCCCAACCTCAATGATCCTCTTTGGTGATGATTTAAGAAGTACAATGGAGGGATATCTATTTGATCCATTAACATTGTGCTCACATCCAAAGTCAAATTTAAGGGATGAGAATCGATCTAGAGTGTCTCCTCACTCATATGTGGCTTGGTTTTCTCTCCACCATTGTATTGAATTTGGTATATGAATTGAATTAATTTGCGATTACAAGAAAATCCATATACCCAACCATCACATGGTTTTGCAAGTGAGAAACCTATAAGAAGAGGATCAACCTCTATAATTTTACTACAACCATGACACACCATTGGAGGTATCGAAATTCATCTTTATTTCTTAGTTTGGAAGTGTCCCAAGATGAATAGTGACAATAAAATTAGTGTTGTATGTGTTCTTTAATTCAAGAGGAACGTTGAAGGATAATTGTTGATTGGTGGAGACTATGGAATTTGAACGATACTTGTCTCTTTCTAAGCTCTTTAACACCATGTTCTTCATCCATTGAGTATAAATTGTAGAATTGATTATGGTGGGATGGATATTGTGACACAATAATTTGATCACCCTTCCATTCTACTTTGGCACTATTCCCTCTCCCTTCTCTGAAGAATTAAAGTGAGATTTTTATGAGGGGAATTAGAATAAGACATGTCGACCCCCACTATGTGATGGCACTCATTTAGCCTCACTAGGGTGGATTCCATGTGTGAGCGAAGAGTACTTACAAACAAGATATTGAAAAGAAGGTAGTTTTAATTTAACCATTCAACTATCTTCTTACATATAGAACTCATCGCTAATACCTCTCAGTAGAATTCCTACTCTCTGCACAATGAACTCATCTAAGAGATTCTTGTAGAGCGATCTAAGTGATGCATGTCCATCATAGGTCCTCCACAAATAGATTTATTACAACCTATCACATATAATTGTTAATTATTTTCTCTTCATCTTAGATGGATGCTCCATATTTCAGTCTCAATCAAAGTCCATCTTGGTTAGAAAATTAGAACCAATACCCCAAGTATGCTTCTCAAATTCACCAAAATAAGCATCTACATGGTGATGGGAAGAGAGAGAACACAATAAATTAATTATGGTGTGTACCTCAATCATGGTTTTTACATCTGAAGTAGAGGATGGTATCCTTTTCATGGTAGAATATTTTTTCTACTCCACTTCACCATTATAGAAATTTTCCAAAATCTCATCTGTGGCTTGCAACTCAAGTTGCAAATATTGAATAATTCCCTTGAGAAATTATCTATGGAACTAAAACATGTCTTTCACCTCTTTCTTCTCATGATTAGAGGATTGAACCATTGACCCACTATTCTTTGTCTACCAAAAGATCCACATTGACCCACTATTCTTTGTCTACCAAAAGATCCTCCATATTTAGCTTCCAAATCTCAAATATGTTCCCATTAAATTTCTCAATATCCATTTTAGAACTACTATCCATTCTCTTTCACCACAAGAATCACCACTATGGAGCTCCCACTAAAACTATCTTTACCATAGAATTAATATAAGTGGACCCTTAGAAGCAAAGGATTCCCCTTGAAACCAATAATTTCTTTGATAACAAATGCACATTTTAAACCTTTCACACATAGTGCACAAAAAATTTCCTTGGAAACCATTAAAGGAAATTTAATAAGGTTTATAAGAACTAGTAGATCTCTTCATGTGAGAATGGAAGTGGAAGATATTACAAATCATAATCAAGAGGAAGAGAGAGCCATGTGTAGCAAGGTACAAAAGGCATCTAGATCAGAGGAAGAAACGTGGCATCTAAAATCTATAAGCATGTGGTTCCAATCTAGTGATAATGGATACCTTATTCTTCCATAAACAAGTTAAAGCTAGAGTTAGGAAAAGAATGTCAAAGAAATATCCTTAGAATATGGATTATGTTTGAGATAATTCCTAGCAATCAAGGAGGCATCTAGAAAACACTTTAACAATTTGTACTCCAAACACAAGGAGGAAGATCCTCGCTCCACTACTACAATGCTACAAAACCTAAGTTCTTTCCCTGACCATGGACAAGACCTAAGTTCCATACATGGACTATATTGCAACTTATGCAACTTTATGAAACTTTATGCAACTATATGACGGATAGGTGTGGCAATTTAAACTTTATGCAACTAAATGCAACTATATGCAACTGTGTTGGTACCAAAAACGTATATTGTCACAATAACTTATCTTCTTGTTTTAACGAGTGTAGGTACCACCAAATAGGTATCTGTTGGATCTATCTTCATCGAGTGATAAAAGTGAGACGTGTTGTACTAGATCTACTGGTTCTAGATCAACTAGGTTGGAAAAGGTAAGGAAAAGATTTCGTACCCACATGCAATTTTTTATTGCCAACGGAGGGTCATGTAATTATGATGATGAGAGCATAGGTGACATTGAGTTGCCCTTGAGGTATAAACATCTAGTGCAACGATGGACACCTAAGGAGCTACCTGAAGTGGACACAAATTTCTTCATCGGTGGGAGGATGTATCGCATTACTCCTTCGTCCCTACATGGATTGGGGTTATTTTCCATGGATGGCATAAAGGTCGGCTATGGAACTGTAACTGAATTGATGGAGTATGTTGGACCATTATACAAATACAATCACTGGTTGATGTTGGTCCGATATATGCAAAGTATGCGGAGATATGGAGTTGCCGCAAATTATATACAACTACCAGATAACAATCAAAATAAAGGGGCAACTATGTATATTGATGGAAGGCCAAAAGCTACTGGAAACATTGCGGGCTTTATAAATAGTACACAACTAGTGGCAACAACTAAGAAACCGAATTGAATATTTGAGGCACGCGAAGGAAATCATATATTTGTATGTGCAACAAAAACAATAGTTCCAGGTGAAGAGTTGTTGATCGATTACAACTTGAATCGAATAGATGGAGAGGGTGACCGTGGAAAGACACCCACTTTGCTTCAACAAGTAAAAGTTAAATACAGTAAAAAATTATGACTACAACTAAATTTCATAAATTTCATTATTTTTTTTTTCTGTTATTACTGCAATATTTCATTTTCTTAATGTTACAGGTGAATTTCCTAATTTTTATTGATTGATTTATTGTGTCAACATCTGTCCAGGGTGACCATGGTAGAAAATCACCTGATACATCTCTCTAGGGTGACCGTGGAAAGGCACCCACAGTGCCTCAGCAGGAAATGCTAAATACAGTAAAAACTTATAACTACAACAACTAAATTTAAGAAATTTCATTATTTTGTTTTCTGTTATTACTGCAATATTTAATTTTCTTAATGTTACAGGTGAATTTCATAACTTTTATTGATTGATTTATTGTGTCAACATCTGTCCAGGGTGACCGTGGTAGAAAATCACCCGATACATCTCTCCAGGGTGACCGTGGAAAGGCACCCACTATGCCTCAGCAGGTAAATGTTAAATACAGTAATAACTTATGATTACAACAACTAAATTTTTGAAATTTCATTATTTTTTTTTCTTTTCTGATATTACTCCAATATTTCATTTTTTAAATGTTACAGGTGAATTTCATAACTTTTGTTGATTGATTTATTGTGTCAACTTTTGTCCAAGGTGACCGTGTCTGAGTTTCACCTGCTACATCTCTCTAGGGTGATTGTGGAAAGGCACCCGCAGTGCCTCACCAGGTAAATTTTAAATACAGTAACAACTTATGACTACAACAACTAAATTTTTGAAATTTCATTATTTGTTTTCTGATATTACTCCAATATTTCAATTTTTAAATGTTACAAGTGATTTTCATAACTTTTGTTGATTGATTTATTGTGTCAACTTCTGTCCAGGGTGACTGTGTCCGAGTTTCACCCGCTACATCTCTCCAGGGTGATTGTGGAAAGGCACCTGCAGTGCCTCACCAGGTAAATGTTAAATATAGTGACAACTTATGACTACAACAACTAAATTTCTGAAATTTTGTTATTGTTTTTCTGATATTACTGCAATATTTCATTTTTTTATTGTTCGAGGTGAATTTCATAACTTTTTTTGATTGATTTATTGTGTCAACATATGTCCAGGCTCCCATAGAGGACATTGATGAGGACAAAATATTTTATTCAACAAACCCAATGACAACTGTAACGAAGGCCTTGAAGAAGGCTAACATGGAATATCTAGGTTTGATTAGCAAAAGACCCCTGACACATGAGGACAGGGCAAGAATTGTAGAGCTACAAACTACAATAACTAATTATGGGGTAAGTGACATCTTTACATATTTTTATTAGCTATGAAAATTTAATATCCGTTTTTTAGTTTTATATGTTGTATATGATCTGATAACGAAATTTGTTTTGTTTGTAGGAGTTTTTAAACCCCGTGCATGGGGAACCTGTCGATCCTGCAACTGCTATAGGTAGCAGTGAGGGTCCAATGCAAAAGAAAGGTTGACATAACAAAGTGCAAGTGAGGCTTTTTGAGCCTCCTCATGAGGTTTCCCTCGAATCCATTGATGAGCGGGGTGATTTTGACCAGCATGACATGCCAGAGCATGATGAGCTAGAGCCTGGGACTCCACATGATGACTCTGGAGAGGAACATAGTGTAGGTGCACAAGATACTATTCTGCATGGAGAAAACTGAATTAAAAGCACTGGATCACTAGATGTCACCTTTCTAGTGGATGACGCATGTGTTCCGATAAAGATTCAGAAGATTGCAGGTAATTGTCCCATTAATTGATTGATTTTTTTAATGAAATTTAAATGGACATTTGTTGAGATTATTAATTGATTAATGGATAACACGTTACTGCAGGAAACAATGTTTTCTATAGAAACTTACATGACAAAGCATTGGAGCTGTTTGGCCCCACCATTCACACATGGTGGAAAGCCAAGATAGCAAAAAGAAAGATGATTTAATAAATCACATGGTGAACTTGTTCAGCAACACTTTCAACAAGAAAGTGGTTTCAAATTTAGTCAGAGAGAATTTAAAATACACCAGGGCCCAGTATAGGGATAAATTACAAATAGACCTAAAGCACGAGCACCCTCCCATGGTTTCTGAGAAAGAGTGGAAGGCGCTAATAGAGGATGCAAAGGAGAAATTGTTTAAAAAACAAGGAAAGCAACCATGAGCTGGTCAAGCAAGGTACAACACATGTCATATTATCAGTGAAATATGAGCATTTATGTTTTTCTTTCCTATTTTAAGTAACAATTTCGATATCTAATTTTTTTCAAAAATTCCATATGTAGGCTACCAGACACATCCAAAGCAACAAAGGCCAGAGTGGAAAAACACAGCCAACATAAATTAGGCCAGGGTGGCTATGGGAAACTCAAAGTGCGAATAGTAAGATTTAAATGATTAACTGTGGTTAATATTTATTTAATAGTAGTGAACAAATATATGTTTTTGTTATTAGTATTTTTAATGGTGTTATGCATTGCAGTTAAATATGTTTGACACTGCTGCCACCGAGGAGGGCCTAAAGCTTGGTTACAAGCATGGTTTTAAAAGTGTCATCGAATATAGAAAAAGCTTGGGCCAGACTCCTATCTCCCCAGCCACGCAGGTAAATCAAATGAATAAGGAAACCGCAGTAGCATGCTTGTAAAGTCTTTTCATATTTTATTATATCACCCTTAACTAAGTATTTATGTTTGTTTTCAAGCAATAGTCCTACCATAGTAGTGAATCAAGCGGTATTCAACAAACACCACGTCATACAAGGGTCCACATGTCCAGTGATAGTGTAGAGCATAGAACCCATTCCGGTATGTATGCTTCAGAATTAGAAATATTTACTGTGATTGTAGATATTTATTTCCTGACTTTATACTTATATATTATCTTCTCAAAATTGAAGAGCATGTAGCTTAGGAGGGTGAAATACGAGAGCAACGAAGTGGACAGGAAATTAACGCACCAACTGTCCTAGCTACATAGTCAGGTAAAGAGTAATACTGTAATGTTAATCAA
>CBVK0105221726.1:0-13462 GCA_900067695.1 Picea abies | reverse complement strand
ATGCATCTGATTCCTTTTATTTCTAACAACTGCTTGGATCTTACATTTGCCCACTTGACCATGTTTGGGGGGATTAACAAGGTGCCCTAGCAAGCCTGTATCTGTGGGTTTTGGTTTGCCACTGGGGGAATTTCTGAAAAGCCATTGTCTGCTCCCATCATAGCACCACTTCTTCATCTTACTTCCCACTCGCTTATCCCATCCCCCTTGTCCGAGCATTAGGTTGACCTATTTTCAGGACTGCACCTTACCTCGTGGGAAGAAGGGGCTAAAGGCCCAGAAGGTAAAAGCAAGTTGGTAAAAGATAAAAGCCTAAGAATAAAACCTCGAGATGCTTCGCCCAGTAATCCCTGAGAAAGCAATAAAAGGCTTCTCAGCAAGAAACAAGAGGGACCCAGAAAAATAATAAAACAAGACCTAGTCAGAGGATAGGGGGTCTCATCATGAGCTAGCCTATTAGGACCATGGGTACCTAGCAGTATGACATTGCCACCAGCTGGTTACCACGCCAGGGCAGTGACTCTTGGTTGCATGGCCAAGGGAAAGGGGGTCTCATCATGAGCCAGCCTTCTCATCTCTGTGAAAGTACTTGTGGGTAACGTTGTCAGCTCTAATCACCATGCCAAGGCAGTGTCCCCTGATTAGCTCTTGAACAAAAAAAAGGCAAAAAAAAATAAAAGAATAAAAAAATTAAAGGCAAAAATGGGCTTGGAAAAAATATATCCATGACAGGTACAGCTCGCCTTCTACAAAGGCACCCACAGGTAACACTTTTGCATCCTTGGCCTTCATTGCACCCACATGCTTGGACATCCCCTGACCACATCACCCACTTACATGGCTTGGATGAGGTCTTTTCGGGAATTTTCCTTTTCCTGTGGACGATAGCCCAATAGAACGCCTTGTCCTTTTCTCCAGATTTGTATTGCAGGCCTGTGTAACGTCTTTTGAGTTGTTAACTGATGTATTAGGGATTTTGTGCATATGTTTAATAATATTGATGATGAGATGTGATTGACATTGCTATGATCCCTGTGACAGATGAGCCCATGGACGATGTAGCCTTTGATGTGCAGGACCATGCTCGACGGACAGGTACCATTTGGATCGGTACACATGGGGAGATGATCAGTTCGGACCTCCATGGGGCTGAAGAGCCCACCAGATGGATGTTGAGACCCCATCAGGGACTAGAGACAGGGCAAAGGTTGATCAGATACTTTGCACCGGAGAAGAAGAGGACGTTCCACCAGAGGAACCCCAACAGAGCTGGACCTAGGGGGATTGACCCATTTTCAGTGGGACGTTGGCTCTAGATGGCCTAGGACGTCACCAGGAGGCTTATGACATCATCATGAGTGTGTTGGCATATGGACAGGGCAGTTGGCACGTGTGCCAGCTTGGAGAAGCCCAAAAAGGGCTAACGTCTTGCTTCAGGAGGTTGCATTTGACCTAATAGGGGCTAACGTCACACTAGAAAGGGGTGACGTCTTACCTTTTTCTTGATTAGGGTTTTGGATTGACAATTTAATGTAAAACAGTATGATTTGATATTTTGGCCTTGTCTGCCTTTTTACCTGACCTAAAATGTAAAATTCGATCAAGGTTTTGTATAAATGAGGGATTTTGACTCTCATTTTTTCATCACTACTCATTCACTCCATAAGGAGGTCTGAAATATGCGCCCTCTCTTGGGTATTTGGCTGATTTAGTGAGGCACACTTATTGAAGGAAGACATTTTTGGCATTTCATGGTGTTTCTCTCTCTCTCTCATTATTGTTCACATTTGTTTCACTGGTTTTGTTCTTGAAGAGATTGGAGCAAATTTGTTGCTACAACCTCTTCAATTTGGAAATAAAAAGAGCTTTGGAGGAATCGTGGAATGCGGGACTTGTTCTTGGTGTTCTTATCTATTGTGAGGTGATATCATTTTTTAATCTTTTGTGAATTTATCAATAGTTGTTTAAGTAAATTAGTTTACTAGGCTAGGTGAGGCAATAGTGTAGTTGCCCATCTATATGATTTGTATATGCTAATAATATAAATTGTGTTGTATTATTTGTGCATGCAAGATATTATCTGTTGTTTTATCTCACATTTGTTTTAAGGATTGCAAATTTCCTCAAGAGCATTTTGGGATAGATTCAAGCAAGAATCTACCCTCATTGTTCATGAAAACTTCAGAAGCTTTCTATCTTTCCAGCTCATTTTCTCTCATTTATTCATTTCAGATTTTAGTGGCTAACTTGCTTAGATAGGTTGAATAATCAATTTAATTTTTTGGTTTTACTTGTGGGGAATTTCTATTGAAAGACGAGAATTTTCTTAACTTTGTTTGAGTGTGTTGCAGCACAAATCAGCAAGCAATAGCTTGCTGATTTTTGCAGATTCTCGCCAGGTCAAGGGTGCATGCTGCCCAATTTCAAGCACAACACACCTCAACTATCTCCTTTCAGAAGTGGTAACTCTAAACTCTTCTTCTCTTCCTTCTAAATCATTGTAAGCAAGCCCAAAGGAGTGTACCCAAGTGGCTTGCATTTCTCTCTATTCAGTTTTTTGTTTTCGAAGTTCTAGATTAGTTTCCTTTCAGTCTTTACTTCATAGTTTAGCTAGTTAGTTGTGATATCTATATGCATGCTTAACAATTAAAATTATCTAGAGTAGACCCCACACCTAAATGCTAGATTAGAGCTCGAGGAAGCATCGTGGATCTTTTGCTTTCGTATTTACTTTGCATGCAATCATTTATTTCTTAAGTATCTATCGTACATACATGCATGCAAACACTGATATCTTAAAGGCTCAAGTAATCTCTTTTCAATTTCGCAATTTACTTTCAGTTCTTACACTTTACATGCGCAATCTCATAATCTAAGAACCTAATTCTTAATTTCGGTTTTGGGTCCCCAAGGCCCTTTTCGGAAATTAAATTTAACTTGCAATTCCGTCATTTAAAGGCTTCAGCCTTCACAATATTCAGTTTTCAGTTTCAACATTCTTGAGCAAGCTACAAGCACTCAAACACATCGCAATACTTAGCTCATACGTGTAATAATTAATTTCTTAGACTTAATAGGACACCATTACCAACCATCTTCGCCATTTAAAACGGGGTCGGAGGAAGGCAACGGAAGGTGCTAGGCTGGGGACGGTCTCACGGCGCGTGGCGTCCTTTCCGGGAGTACTCTGATCTTAGGATTGACCTGTGAAGCTAGGGTGGGCCTCGTTGCCTAACTTCTTGAGCATCCAGCAGTCACTTGGTAATTGGGGGAGGAAAGTTTTGGGTTGACACTTAGATAGGATTAAAATAAATCTCACTTAATCACTTAACTTAATCCTTGGTCTACAACATTGGCAATTTACATTTTACACTTGCAAGCATACGAATCTCATTTTTATATTCACATGCAAGTCTTTTATGTGTTGTAGAATAATCATCTAAGTGGTTACATATTTTTATCTGGAGCACTTTACTTTTAAAGATTTCATCTATATTTTTGTTCCTGTATTTGTCGTGTGATCCTTCAAGAAGTGCACATCCACCGGAGGCACTCTCTTGACTGGGTCTTGAGTGTTTTGTGTATGTATGCCATTGATAAGCAATCCAATAGAGTTCTATCTATTGTGAGCATGCTTGGCTTGATGTGTTGAATACTTGTATTATCTTGAGTATCTTTATTTCC
This sequence comes from Picea abies, assembly GCA_900067695.1. NCBI lineage: Eukaryota > Viridiplantae > Streptophyta > Pinopsida > Pinales > Pinaceae > Picea > Picea abies. The sequence goes on along the minus strand of CBVK0105221726.1, from coordinate 9,778 downwards.
TGCACATTTCAAGCAACTTGTTAGGATTGTATATCTTGTATCTAGTTTAGTCTAACTTTTTATATCTGATATATTCTTTCTGTATCTTTGTATCTAGTTGTATCTATCTTGTTGTAACAATTGTAATCTTGTAATTATCTTGTAACAAATCTCCCCTTAACTTAGTTGACCCCTTGCCCAATCTTAGGCACTAGTCTTGGTTGTCCTAGGAAAAGGTTCTAACAGTCATACTTAATTGTTGCATCTTGCATTTGCTGCTTAACATCATAGGCTAGATTCCCCTTGACCATTTAACCAATTAAAACTAACTCCTAGAACAATAAACTCTTAATCTCATCTAGTAACTAGGGCTACCCTAGAAGTTAGCCTAGACAGAAGAGGTTCAAGTCAAAGTGATGGCGTGGGCTTTGAACCTAGGCATTGTGCCTCCGAGGACACACTAAGTGAGCAAGACTTAGCTCACGTTTGCAAGTGTGTATAAGGATGACAACAAGCTGCTCAATATTTGCTCAATATCAAGTAGAAAATGCAAAAAAGGACTAGCAATTGACGAGCTAAACTCAAGATGAAGAACCAAAACTCTTAGCACAAAGATAATGTTGTTGTAAACACTTGTCTGCAGAAAATTATATCAGCCTTATGGATATAACATTCAATGTATTACAGAAAGAAAATCAGCCACTAGAATCCCCTCAAACTTTGCCCAAAAGTGCGCTAGGACAAGGAGAGTAAATGTGCAAACTTTGAGCAAAAACCAATGGTTGATAAGAGAGTTATTAAAGCAAGTGTGTTAGGGTTTCTGCAGCCCTAATGGCTGAAGATGAAAATTTGTAACAGCAACAATAAGTAGCCCTTAGATGAGGACGCCCTAGTGGCTGTGAGGTGCCCAAGGCACAATGAAAACAATCCACTTTGCAAGAAGTAAAAATGACTGAAATTCACATTTCCCAATGCAATATTTTATTTCTCCAATGCAACAAATTAATGACTAGTGCCTTTACTATTGGGTTAATGGAGTCACAAGGAGCTTAGAGAAGCTACCTCCTTGGGGGTGTAAGCCCTTTTACTTCCCAAGGAAAGTTTCTCTAAGCTAGGGTTTAAGCTAAGAGGGTGTATGCCCTTATATTTCTCTTAGCAAACCCTTAATCAATGAGATGAAGCAATAAAATGGTGAAGACTATGGTGGGGGTGTATGCCCTTATACTTCCCACCTAGCATAAACAATACTTGACTTGAATAAAATGATAGCAAGAGAGTGAAAAAACATACCAAGATCAAGAGAGATGCTAAGACAATCCACCACAAGAGCTAGAGAATAACCTTCCAAGGCTAGCGCATCACTTCTTCCATTAACCATTCACAACCATAGCCATACACAAGTGCACAAGAGCTAAAAGAGTTGAAGCCGAAAATTTCAGACCAAAGCCTCTCACAAGAGGAGAGAGTTGTCATTCCAAATGAGATCTTATGATCTCTATTTATACAAAAATTAGCCAACATGGCTTGTCCACAAAATAAGGAGTAAAACACAAGATTAGGGGTCAAAAACCCTAATATTTCCCCCTTAACACAATAATATTAAACAATTCACTTAAAATTTCATCTTTTTCACAAATTAAGCCCTGATCTAGGATGATGTCACCCCTTTAGGAGACGTTTTGCCACTTTAAGGAAGTCATTGGTGTTGGAGAAGCACGGAAAGGCCTCCCAAGGCCATGTATGAAGCATCTAGGTGATCTCATCTTGGTGAAGACCCTCTTCTCCCCAAAACATCCAAGTGCAAATGACTGGCACCTCACCACCAAGCCCTAACCCCCATAGTCATGACGTCATGCTAAAAAATGGGACGTTTTTCCCCTCCTGGGCTAATCGTTTGGCAAACAATGGGTGGGCTAGGTCGTCCAAGTCATCTCTCTCTCAATTGGCATGCGGGCCCTTAGCATCCAACCTGTGGACTTCATTCATGTTTAAGCTATTATTGAGTTTCTTTTATTTCATTAGATAACCATAGCATAAATAGGATCACTGAGAAATACAGAATCACAAGAAACACATCATTTATCCTGGGAAACCCTCATGGGGGAAAAAACCCAGCAAAAACTTCCTTAATATAGATAGCCAATACAATGCCAAGAGATAACTCAAACAAATACAAAAAGTCCTCTCCCAAGAATGTGCCTCTCTCTCTCTCTTCTTCTCCAACTGCAGCTCCACACTTGCGCTCTGATCATCAAGTGAGTGAGTGAACAAACGAGGCGCTAGCCTCTCTTATTTATACAATCTGGCACGTGTGAACTGGGGTGTCTTTTCACTGGCTGTGCCAACTTCTCATTCTGGGTGGTTATAACCACTTTAATATATTATAGGTGGTTATAACCACTTTAATATATTCTAGGGCCGACTTTTCATTTAGCCCATTACAATTAGGGTTTGACCAATCCACAAAAGGGGATTTGGTCATTTATAATACTCGACATGATCAATCCGCAAAAGGGGATTGATCTAATGAATAATACATCAATAATAATTAGAATACTCTTTGCAGTTACATTATTTCAACACTCCCCCTTAACAAGAAGGGTATTCTACCTTAACATCGGACGAGAGAGAGGGCACCATCATCAACAACATCTTGGGACACTGACTGGCATATCTATAAATCATCGGAAGTTTTTCTCGTCATCAATATTATCATTCACAACAGAGAGTTGGAATGGCATCATCATCCTCATTAGCATGAGGCTAAGGTAATATCATCATCATCTTCAGCGTGAAGCTAAAGTAACATCATCATCTTCGGCATGAAAGATGAAATGACATCATCATCATCATCATAATCATCTAGTGGCATCATCATCATCATCTTCATCTTCAGCAAGAAGCTGAAGTGGCATCATCATCTTCAGCAAGAAGTTGAAGTGGCATCATCATCAACATCTTCAGTAAGAAGCTGAAGTGGCATCACCATCATAAACTGCATCAACATGGATTAGTATAACACTAATACATCATCATCATCAATAACAGCACAAGACTGATACAACATCAAAAGCAGCAATATCACAGCACAAAGGTTGGAGCATCATCAACATCAGCACTAGGCTGAGAGTCTTCAGCACGAGGCTGGCATCACAGAACGAAGCTGGCAACACATCATCACAACACGAGGCCAGCACATCATCACAGCACGAGGTTGGCATGTCATCAGCACAAGGCTGACATCACAGCACTTAAGTTGGCACATCATCACAGCACGAGGCTGGCACATCATCACAACACGAGGCTAGCATGTCATCAGCACGAGGCTGGCATCAACCAATTATGCTAGCACATCATCTATCACAGCAATTAAGTTGGCACATCATCACAAAAATTAAGTTGGAATCACAACACAGCAGTTAGGCTGGAATCACAACACAACAATTAAGTTGGAATCACAACACAACAATTAAGCTGGAATCGCAACACGACAATTAAGCTGGCATCAACAATTAAGCTGGAATCTCAACATAGCAATTAAGCTGGAAGCACAACACTAGGCTGGCATCTCAACACAACAATTAAGCTGGAAGCACAACTCTAGGCTGGCATCTCAACACAGCAATTAAGCTGGAAGCACAGCACTAGGTTGGTATCTCGACACAACAATTAAGCTAGAAGCACAACACTAGGTTGGCATACAACACAACACAACTCCCCCTATCGAGGGAGGTCCTTTCGGACTATACTGAGCTTATCTCGAAAGTGCTCAAACTTTTCACGAGATAGAAGCTTGGTCAACACATCGGCAACCTGTTCATCCGTGCTAACATATTGGACCTTTATGGCTCCTCTCTGCACCATGTCACGGATGTAATGGTATCGGATCTCTATGTGTTTCGACTTGTCAAGAAATACAGGATTCCCTGTTATCTTTATACAGCTCTGGTTATCACATAGGATCATGGTTGCTTCCATCTCTAGGTCGAATAGACCAGTCAACAACTTACGAAGCCAAATGGCTTCACAACTGGAAAACCATGCAGCAATGTGTTCTACTTCCGCTGTACTGAGAGCAATGCTTGAGTGCTTCCTACTCTACCATGAGATCATGGTTGATCCCAAACTGAAACAACATCCTGAAGTGCTCTTCCTGTCAAAGACACTTTCAGCCCAATCTGAATCAATGTACCCACTCAGTGTGAAATTATGATCTCCATCATAACTGAGACCATAATCTAATGTACCCTAAGGTACCTCATCACATGTTTTGCAGCAACTAGGTGAACATGTCTGGGTTCTACCAGAAATTCACTCAAAGTGTTCACGGAAAAACAGATATCTAGTCTGGTGTTCTTCAGATACATCAGCGATCCAATGATCTGTCTATATAGCGTGGCATCAATCAATTCTGACGAAGTGTCGACCAAAAGCTTCAGCTTCGTTTCCATGGGTGTCTTCATGGACTTGCACTCCAACATATCAAATCTATTCAGGATTTCAACTGCATACTTCCCTTGGTTAAGGAAGATTCTCTCTTAGCTCTGTCATACCTCAAGACCTAAGAAATAATGCATTAGGCCAAGGTCTTTCATCTCAAATTTTGAAGCGAGCTTCTTCTTACATTCGGTGATGAGTTTTTCTTCTCCAGTTAAGAATAAGCCATCCACATACAGCAGCAATATCACCGGCTCATCATTCATAACCTTGAAGTAGAGGTTAGAATCAACTTTACTCTTGGTAAAGCCCAAGCTCGTTAGAAAACTATTTGTCCTCTGCAATATCAAGCTCTAGGAGCTTGCTTCAACACGTACAGATCCTTCCTCAACTGGCAGACATGAGTCTTTCTATCTTCAATCTTCAAATCAATTTTTCTCATTACATTGTACCAATCTGGTACACTTGCTCAGCTGCAACTCAATCTGCACAATCATGTGCTCACTCTGTGTGCTTTCTGCAAAGCACTTATCTGTTCTCACTGTCTGGGAGTATGTCCTCTACTCTCTTTGCAACTGTTCCTTCTGGAACTGGGACTCTGCACCTACACCTGCTCTACGGCTGAAAATGATTGCTTCATCCTCACGGTGGCTGCTAAAATCTGAGAATAACTCCTCTTCTTCTATAACGGCAACAACTTCATCTGAAACTGAGGGTGGCTCCATAACTGATACTGAAGATAGCTCTACTTCTTTGATGGAGGTAACTCTATCTTTCATTGTAGTCATGTCTCCATGACCCAACTAATGTACTGCACCAACTGCCACTCAATTTTCAATATGGGAATTACCCCCCCTGCATCTCATACTATATATGAATCATGGTTGTTTTGGTTGTCTTCATAAATACTGGAACTATTTCTTCAATAAGTGTCTCGTCCTAGTCTTCTCCCTTTTGCTGGGAGAATCCTCTGGACATACATCAGGCTTTGTATATCTGCGACATGTTTGATCTGTATAGATCAATATTGGAAGTCAATACTGACTTCTCTTCTCACAGAAGAATCCATGGAGTCTAAGTTAGTATTTTTTAATTAATTAATTTTTAATTAAATTTCCCTAAGTTTGGAGGTTTAATTATTTAATTAATTAATATTTTTTGAGCAAAAATTGTAAAAACTAGGTCCTTGGACTTTTGATAGGGGTATTTGTGCTCAAAAGAAATGGAATAGCACCCCCCACATCCATGGAACAAGTTTCAACTCATTTGGACAACTTTAGCCATGGATTTTTCCACCTAGAGTGTCAGTTAGTCTAAAACAACAATTTTAATTGCTAAAGTCCAAACATGGCAAAATGTAAAAGTTGTAATAATGAGTTAGAGGATGTGAAAAGGTGAAATGATGGTTAGAGAGAGACCCCCTAAGCATAACATGGCCCTCCCAACCTTTTCCAACCTATTTTAACCCCTTACCCACCTTCTACACTCAAACCTTACGCCCCCCTAGGAGGATTGACGTTTTTCCTTGGTGGTGGACGTTGTGACTTAAATGGGGCCCCCTCTCATGAGTTATGACTCCCTTTAACCCCCACATCATCTCCTAGGGTGATCCCACTCCCTTTTTCTCATTAATGCCCCTCCATTCCTTCCATTTCACCCTTTTTTTGTGCCGTCCAAGGAGAGTTATGCCCCCCTTTTGTTGATCTCCAAGGAAAATTCGTTTTTAATTATTGGGGCCTCTTCCTCTTCCCTAGCATGAATCCCATAGCCTCTCACTTGTGTTTTGTGTGATCCCAACACCTCCTACATTTTTCTACACCCTAAATCTATTGTGCAAACCCTAGGAGGTGTGCCCTAGCCTTGAGATCTACTCATTTGCTTGGTGGTGGACACTTGGCTTAGATCCAAGAGAGGTAGGTTTGCCTCTCCAAGTATAAACAGATCTCATTTCTCTTCCCCAACTCACCATATCTTGAGCTATTGTTATGCTACCTGATTTTACACTCTCTCTCTCTCTTTCCATAATTTCATTCATTTCCATTCTATGCTCTAGGGTTTTGGAGTATTTTTTCTCCAGGACTATTTTTCTTGAGTAATATCAATAAAGGAGAAACTTTGGAGGACAACTAGAGGATCAAGGCGTATGCTTGTTTTTCTTATGCTTGAGAGGTAACTTTTTGATAATTTTTGGGTGATTGCAACACTAGATCTTAGGTAAAGTGTTATCTAAGTAGATCTACTAATGCGTGTGCTTATGGATTTATCTATCTTGATGTGTTGAATAGAATAGAAGTGTCATTTTATTTACATACATCAACATATTGTCTATTGTATGCATATCACTTTAAAAGAAGCTTAGTGTAAGTCACATCTTGCTTTACGTCTAACAACTGGGTCAGAAGCAAGGTATATATCATCTTGCTTTACATCTAACAACTGGGTCAGAAGCAAGGAACACATCAACTTGCTTTACGTCTAACAGCGAGGTCAGAAGCAAGGAGTCATCTTGCTTTACGTCTAACAGTGAGGTCAGAAGCAAGGAACACACACATCATCTTGCTTTACGTCTAATATCGAGGTCAGAAGCAAGGAACACACACATCATCTTCCTTTACGTCTAACAGCGACGTCAGAAGCAAGGAATCATCTTGCTTTACGTCTAACAGCGAGGTTAGAAGCAAGGAACATCTTGATTTACGTCTGACAACTAGGTCAGAAGCAAGGAACATCATCACATCTACTCCCCCTTTCGAGGAAGGTCCTTTCGGACTATGCCAAGCTTATCTTGGAAGTACTCAAACTTTACGCGAGATAGAGGCTTGGTCAACACGTCAGCAACCTGTTCATCCGTGCTAATGTACTGGAGCTTCAAGGCTCCTCTTTGTACCATGTCGCAGATGTAATGATAGCGGATCTCTATGTGCTTCGACCTGTCGTGGAATACAGGATTCTCTGTCATCTTTATGCAGCTCTGGTTGTCACATAGAATCACGGTTGCTCTCATCTCCAAATCAAATAGGCCGGTCAGCGACTTTCGAAGCCATATAGCTTCGCAGCTAGCATAAAACGCAGCAATGTATTCTGCTTTCGCTGTGCTGAGAGCAATATTAGATTGCTTCCTATTCTGCCACGAGATCATAGCTGATCCCAAACTGAAACAGCATCCTGAACTGCTTTTCCTATCAGAAACACTTCCTGCCCAATCTACATCAGTATATCCACTCAATGTGAAATCATGATCTCCATCATAGCTGAGACCATAATCTATCGTACCTTTGAGGTACCTCATCACATGTTTTGCAGCCACTAGGTAAGCACGTCTGGGTTCTACCAGAAACTGACTCAAGGTGTTCACGGCAAAACAAATGTCTGGTCTGGTGTTTGTCAGGTACATCAGCGATCTTATAATCTGTCTATACAGTGTGGCATCAATCAATTCTGACGAGGTATCGACCAGCAGCTTCAACTTCGCTTCCATGGGTGTATTCATGGGCTTGCATTCCAGCATATCGAATCTCTTTAAGATTTCGACTGTGTACTTCCCTTGGTTAAGGAAGATCCTCTCAAGACTCTGCCATACCTCAAGACCTAAGAAGTAATGCATTAGGCCGAGGTCCTTCATTTCAAATTCCGAGGCAAGTCTCTTTTTACATTCAGCAATGAGCTTTTCTTCTCCAGTTAAGAATAAGTCATCCTCATATAGCAGTAAGATTACTAGCTCATTATCCATAATTTTTGAAGTAGAGATTTGAGTCTGCTTTACTCTTGGTAAAGCCTAAGCTCGTCAAGAAACTGTCTATATGGCCATACCAAGCTCTAGGAGCTTGCTTCAATCCGTATAAGGCTTTCTTTAATCTGCAGACATGAGACTTCCTGTCTTCAACCTCAAATCCTTGAGGTTGCTTTATATACACTTCCTCTTCGATGACACCGTTTAGGAAAGTTGTCTTCACGTCCATCTGGTGCAGCTTCCACTTCATCTTAGCTGCAAGAGCTATGATGGCCCTGATCGAAGTGTATCTGGCCACAGGAGCGAATGTCTCTTCATAGTCAATGCCTTCCTTCTGGGAAAAGCCACGAGGGACAAATCTTGCTTTATACTTCTCAATACTTCCATCAGCAGCATGTTTTATTTTGAAGAGCCGTCTGGAGGATACCACATCTTTATTCTTCGGTCTGGGAACTATTTCCCATACTTCATTCTTCATTATGGATTGGTATTCCTCTGTCATGGTATCTGCCCATTCTTTTCTCTGAATGGCTTCTTCAAAGCAGGGAGGCTCCTCTTCTAGGAGATCACACATCAAAGCCGTATAACTGGAGAATGGCTTTGGTCTTTTCACCTGTCTCGTAGTTCCTTTGGGAACACCATATTTCTCTCCATCTTGAATAAGCTCTCTAGCCCAAGCTGGCTTTCTTTTATGGAGGATCGTCATCTGAGGAGGTTCTTGCACTTCTACTATATCATGGTCTTCTAGAAGTTCCTCATCAAGGGAAGTTACGACTTCCCTCTCTAGTTCTGCAGCTCTGGGAACCTCCCTCATTGCAGTATTGGGGATTATGGGTTCCTCTTCATATACCTCTTCAAGCTGGCATAGTTTAGATTTCTTGAGCGCTGCATCTTCTTCAAAGGTCACATCCCTGCTGATCTCAATGTGATGTTGACCTGATATATAGATTCTGAAGGCCTTGGAGACCTCACAGTATCCCACAAATATTCCCTTCTTTCCTGAAGGGTCCAGCTTGTTTCTCTTTTCTTTAGGTATATGAATAAACACTGGACAACCAAGTATTTTGAGATGGCTTACCTCTGCCTTCTTTCCGGTGAACATCTCTTTTGGTGTCTTGAGCCCAAGTGCACTATGGGGCAATCAGTTCTGCACATAAACAGCTGCCATTGTTGCTTCTGCCCATAAGCACATAGGAAGATCTTGATCATGGATCATAGTTTTCACAGCTTCCAGTATGGTTCTGTTCTTCCATTCAGCTACATCGTTTTGTTGGGGATCTTGATCCCAACATCTTTGCAGAAGTTCACAAAGTCTTTTGAGGTATATTCTCCTCCATTATCTAACCTGAGTATCTTAATCTTCCTTACAGAAAGGTTCTCTATCAAGGCTTTGAATTCCTTGAACTTGTTGAACACTTCAAATATATCCAGGTTTTTACGAGAATAATCATCAATGAATGATACATAGTATACATACCCACTAATGGAGGATGATGGCATTGGGCCACATACATCTGAATGAAAGAGTTCTAGGACACCTTCTGCCTTGCTGTCCCTCTTCGGAAACGGGTTCTTGATGTTCTTCCCTTGTGCACATCCATTGCATACGCCTTCATGGTCACCTTTGAGTTC
>CBVK0105221724.1:0-11755 GCA_900067695.1 Picea abies | reverse complement strand
TTATAATTTATCTGAAGCAAAGATTAAAGGTAAGGAATACAATACGAAATCAGATCAACACTCTCATAGTGTTGTGACCAAGCATTCTTCCATGGCAACCTGGAACTAACACACGAGGTTTCTCCTAGAGGAGGTGTTAGTTGTATCAGGCAAAGTATTTACCTCTATATGCTCACATGCTATCAAGTATAATACTTTACGACGACTGTTATTTCAACTATAGTCATCAACTTGTCATGTGTACCTTTGAATCTTATTAATCTTGATTAATCAAACCTGGAGCCTTGTCCTCAAGAATGAGTGCTTACTTTTCTTCAAGGTCTCCTTCACTCAAGTGACGGGTGCTTTTTTCAACCTGTCTGTTGTACTAAGACAATACGCTATCTTGGCAGAAGGTTAGGTTAGAGGATAAGCTCTATGATCAACTTTTAATCCTTCTAATAATTTGATCATAGCTTCAACATGCAACACTGATCAAGATAATGTTATGACAAATAGATGCATATCAGAATAATCACACCTGGGTTGCATCATTCCTCTGAATGTGTTGGATCTTGAGATCCTTCTGGATCTATGGCAAGAGATCCCTTCTCCTGCAAATACTCTTTAGGGTTTAACCATTAAACATATGTAAGTACATACCTCTGATAGCATTTGCAGGTAGTGGTTCCATTTGGTAGCAGCGATAATCGTTGCCAACTCTTAAGAAAACTTCAAGGGTGATTGAAACTGGTTCTACGGCTGCAACTGCAACTAGTACTGAGATTGCAACTGCAACTGCAACTGCAACTTAGGGTTTTATGAGAAAACCCTAATTTTTCAAACTTCAAATTTTGAAATTCCAATCCAGGGAATAGATGAGCTGAGTTGAGGCGAGTATGCTGGTGTAGTCAGAATTTCGAAAATCCAACTTTTACCCCCTCAAACTTGATCTGCGGATTTCTAGACTGGTGCTTCTGGTTTTCTGGTACTTCTGATACTCTGGTACTTCTGGTACTTCTGGTACTCTGGTTTTCTGGTTTTCTAGTACTTTGTGAAACTAGGGTTTCACTTTCCGGGAGCTCTAGCCACTGAAAAGGTGCGTTGATGAAGCCAAATTGATCCCTAGGGGAGAGCGCAACTTTCTAGATGGTTTTGGGGCTGAAAAGATTCACTTTTGAAAAACCCTAATTTGCAGGTACTGCAACAGTGACGTTTTTCCTCTTGCGAAATATGCTTCCTTCAGCTTGGCTCTGATACCCTGTTAATGTTTAAACCATTATTATAGATGTTTGCATTTCATTAGATAACAATAGCATAATCCAAGATCACTGAGAAATACACAATCACAAGAGACACAGCATTTATCCTGGGAAACCCTCTAGGGGAAGAAAACCCAGCAAAACTTCCTTAATATAGATAGCCAATACAATGCCAAGAGATCTCTATGCTAAAACAGAAAGTCCTCTCCCAAGATATGAGCCACTCTCTCTCTCCTCTGTCGGTAACAGATCAGAACTTGTCTCTCAAACTGAGCAAGTGAGTTCTCTCCAAATGAGGCGCTAGCCTCCTTTATTTATACAAGCCTGGCACGTGTGAAGTGTCTCTTCACTGGCAGGGCTGACTTCTCCAACTGGGTGGGTAAACCCACCTTTATTATATTTCTGGGTCTTCTCATTAACTGTTGGGGCCGACTTCTTATTCTGCCTATTATAATTGTTTGTTGACCAATCCACAAAAGGGGATTTGGTCCTATTACAATAACCGACATGATCAATCCATAATGGGGATTGATCCTATGAATAATATATCAATAATAATAAGAATACTCTTTGCAGTTACAATATTTCAACACCTCCAAGGGGTTTGGTAGCTATCTCTCAACCCAACTCTTCTTTTTCATCAAATTTTGGCACGTCTTGCCTCCTTTGCTTGCTTGTGGTGACTTGCACCCTTAGAGGAGGAGGTGGTACGGACCTCCTCTTGGTGTAAGCCCCTTGGGTAGTGTAGATCTAGCTAGGGTTTCATTCTTTTAACTTTTTTTTTTGCTTTTCTTAGCTAGGCTGTGAGGTTTTGGAGGTGAGGGCACCTTCCAAACCTAGGCCGTGGGGTTTTGTTGTTTGATTGGTAGCTTAGTTTGTAACTTAGTTTATCTTTCTTTCTCTTCTCTTTAATGGTTTGCCCTAATTCCTAAGATTCTAAAGAAATTAACCTAACTAAGAAAAACCCTAATCTAATCACCTACCTAGTTGGGAGAGGAATACCCCAATAGGCAAGGCCTAGTGTTAATGCTAGATGATATAATGTGATGTGATCTATGGTTAAATGATATATTGCTTATGTTTTAGATCTACATATTAACCTTAAGCCTATTGGGCAACACACTTAAGTAACCTAATTAGATCTGTCATATTGCTTAGTTTCATTTCAAGCTTGTTATCTTCCTTTATGCACATGGTTTAGATCTTAATGCTTAAAACCTCTAAAGTGCTTAACAAGTAATTGGTTCATTACCCTATTTTTCTTATATCTATTGAAAGCCATTTGCTTGGGCTTGAAATGTGTTGAATGGTTAAGTAAGCAAACACACTAAATTTTCTTTCTATCTCTTGAAGGCAAGTTTTTCTTGCCCTAATGCTCATATTTCATAGAAAGCTCTTATTGTGCATGTGATAGTCTTTACTTTCCAGCCATCTTATTTGATTTTCATGTGTCCATGAACTCAATTGCTTAAGCTCAATACAACACACTAAAAGCTAATTTAAGTTTCGGCCATATCACTAAATTGCACCTAAAAAGTGTCTTAAAATCTTCGAAACACTCTAATAATCACCTAAAAGTCTACCTAATCAACTTATATACTTAATAGACTATTTAGGGTACCTTAGACCACCATCTTCACTATCTAAAATGGGGCTTGAGGAAAACAACGGAGGGTAGTGGCAGGGGACTGCCCTGTGGCGCACCAGGTGTGTGTCCTCTCCGGGAAGTACTCTTGTTTTGGGCTAACTGGTTCTGCTAGGGTTGGCCTCGTTGCCATACTATCTTCAGCGTCCAGCAGCTATTTGGAAATAGGAGGAGGAAGCTTTGGTGAAAGCTAATTAAAATTTGATAAATCTTAAGAAAGCCTAGTAATTAAACCTTGGACCAAACCTAATAAACTACTTGGGGGTTTAATAACTGAGAGTGTGGATCATCTTCAATAATCCTAACAACGTTCGTACTTGAGTCTTCTAAATCTTCTTAAGTTGTTGTTGATCTTGATGTCTTGATGATAATGACATATTGATGATGATCTATTGAATATGATGATGAAGTGTTGATGCTCTTATTTGGTGATTTCCTGCACACATAAGAAGTAAATCGTGGTTAGCTTGTTTTGTATCATTTGTATCCTAGTATTCTTTGATTGTAAGTAATTGTACATGGTATTCTTTAATTGGATTTATTTGTAAATTTGTAAGTAACTTGTAATATTTTGTAAAGAACAACCCTTCAACATAGTTGACCCCTTGCCCAATTTCTAGGCACTAGTCTTAGTTGACCTAGGGAAAATGCTTGTTTTTCATACTAACCCTTGCATCTTGCATTGGCTGCTTGTGCATCTTAGGATTAGAATCCCCCCAAACCATGTAAATAATTAAAACTAACTCCTAGAACTTAACTTTAACACATCTAGTAACTAAGGTCTACCCCCTTTGGCTTCCCTAGGAGTAAGCCTGGATGGAAGAGGTTCCGGTCAAAGTGACAGCGTGGGTTGTGAACCTAAGCATTGTGCCTCCAAGGACACACTAAGTGAGTCGAACTTAGCTCATGTTTGCAAGTTTGTATAAGGACGAAAACAACCTGAAACAAGGTCAACAAGCAAGAATAATACTCTTTTGATAGTAGTAGATAAAACAATAGCACAAATAATCATTACAGTAGCTCCTTCAAAGCTATCACTTGTGAACTGTCTGAAGTAAGGATCAAAAGTAAGAAATACAATACGAAATAAGGTCAACACTCTTATAGTGTTGTGATCAACCATTCCCCCATGGCAACCTGGAACTAACACAAGAGGTTTCTCCTAGAGGACATGTTAGTTGTATCAAGCAAATGATCACATTAAGCATTTATCTCAATATGCTCACATGCTACCAAGCACTATAGTGTTTTCTTGACACTTGCACATTTTGAATCTTAGCAAATTAATCATTCAAACCTAGAACCTGGAGTTTTGTTCTCAAGAAGTGTGTGTTGCTTTTCTTCCAAGTCTCCTTCACTCAAGATGACAAGTGCTTTCTTCAACCTATCTTCTGTACTAGGACAATATGCTATCTTGACAGAAGCTTGGGTTAGAAAATAAGCTCTATGATCTCTACTTTAATCGATCTAATATTTTGACCACAGGTTAGTGTGATGGTCATAGCTTCAACATGCAACAATGTTATAACAACTAGATGTATATCAAAATAATCAAACCTGAGTTGCATTATTCTTTTGAATGTGTTGGATCTTGATATCCTTCTAGATCTATGGCAAGAGATCCCTTCTCCTGCAAATACCCTTTAACGCCTAATAATTTAAACATATGTGAGTACATACCTCTGATAGCATTTGCAAGTAGTGGCACCATCTGGTAGCAACGGCAATGATCAACAACTCTTAAAAAATTCAAGGGTGACTGCAACTGGTACTACGGATGATACTTCAACTAGTACTGCAACTGCAATTGATACTGCAACTGGTTCTGAGACTGCAACTTAGGGTTTTATGAGGAAACCCTAATTTTTCAATCTTCAAATTTTGAAATTCTGATCCAGGGGATAGATGCGTTGAGCTGAGGTGAGTAAGCTGGTGCGGTCAGATTTTTGAAAATCCAACTTTTACCCCCTCAAACTTGACCAACGGATTTCTGGACTGGTGCTTCTGGTTTTTCTGGTACTTCTGGTTTTCTAGTACCGGTGAAAACTAGGGTTTCAATTTCCGGGAGATCTACCCACTGAAAAGGTGCGCTGAAGGTGCCAAAGAACTCCTTGGGTTAGGGCGCACTTTTCTAGATGGTTTTGCGGCTAAAACTCTTCTTCAATAAAATGCCCTAATTTTCATGTACGACAACAGTGACATTTTTCTCTTTCTCTTGTGAAAGATGCTCTCTTCAGCTTAGCTTTGATACCATGTTAAGGTTTAAGCTATTATTGAGTTTCTTTTATTTCATTAGATAACCATAGCATAAATAGGATCACTGAGAAATAGACAATCACAAGAGACACATCATTTATCCTGGGAAACCCTCATGGGAGAAAAAACCCAGCAAAAACTTCCTTAATATAGATAGCCAATACAATGCCAAGAGATAACTCAAACAAATACAGAAAGTCCTCTCCCAAGAATGAGCCTCTCTCCCTCTCTTCTTCTCCAACTGCAGCGCCACACTTGCGCTCTGATCATCAAGTGAGTGAGTGAACAAATGAGGCGCTAGCCTCTCTTATTTATACAATCTGGCACATGTAAACTGGGGTGTCTTTTCATTCGTTGGGCCGGCTTCTCATTCTGGGTGGTTATAACCACTTTAATATATTATGGGTGGTTATAACCACTTTAATATATTATGGGGCCGACTTTTCATTTAGCACATTACAATTAGGGTTTGACCAATCCGCAAAAGAGGATTTGGTCATTTACAATACCCGACATGATCAATCCGCAAAAGGCGATTGATCTAATGAATAATACATCAATAATAATTAGAATACTCTTTGCAGTTACATTATTTCAACAGGGTTGTAGCCCCATGGAAGCCCAAGCTAGGCTTGTTCTCCCAAAACTGTCCACCAGCTAGGTCCTGCAAAGATAAATGAACGGTCTCCAAGGATCTCAAGTTATAACATCATGATAAGTGGATCCAATCAATAAATAATCCATCTAAGCATGGGCATCAAAGATTACTATATCAAACATTTAACAGCTCAAAGACACTATGCAACTTGTCAAGCTTAAGTATGGAAGGGTTGACGAGGTGTCCTATTGGGTAGATATTGCCCTAGGTCAAGGAGAGCCTCCAAGAGGTCCCTCTCTAAGCCATGTAAAGTGTATGAGGTGGATGGGATCGAGCCTCAATGGGCATAGGGCTCATGACATACTAGGGGTCATAGTGTCTCATTCATGGATGCCTTTGTAGAGGGTGTGTGGTACCTTCGTCCGCAATGCACTTTGTCCAAGCCCATCATTTGTCTTTTATCTTTATTTCTTTATATTTTCTTTAGCACAAGGAGAGGTTGAGGGTCACTTCCCTGGCATGGTGACCAGATTTTGGCAATGTCACCCATAAATGACTAATGGAAATGAGAAGGTTGGCTTGTGATGAGACCCCCTTTCTCTCAACCATGCAAATGAGAGTCATTGCCCTGGTTTGGTGACCAGATAATGACAATCTCATACCACTAGATATCCATGGAAGTGATATGTCGGCTCCTGATGAGACCTCCTATCCTTCAATCTACCTTTCAGGTATTTTTTTTTATATTATGGGTCCCCTTTTATTTAAAGATAAGCATTTTATTGCTTTCTTGGGTAATCCCTGGGCGAAGCATTTTTTTTTATATGGATTTTATCTTTTACCCAACACCAACCCCTCTGGGTCGTTAGCCCATTTTTCCCATAGAATGAGGGACAACCCCTACTTGGGTCAATACACCCTAAAATCCCAAGAGATAAGGAAACAGAGGGGAATAATGATAAAAAATGGTAAGTATGGTCGGGGACGGTACGATGGTTCATTAAGGGATTTCCCAGCAACAAACCCATTCCCAAAGAAGACCACTTACTAGGGCACTGTTATCCCCAATTTCTAGGGATAACTAGGAGATCATGTCTCGAGGCACACAGGTCCTAGACATGGAGTACCGAGATCAGGATTAACCTGAGCATGGCCCTGGAGGGCCCATCTTTCTTCTTCTTCATCAGACTTGTCCTGTCAGCAGTAGCATCCATCACCTTCAGCTTGGAGTTGTATCGAAGAAGACTCTTGCTCCATGAGGTAGTTGGTCTAAGTATCATGGTATGTGTCATATTTGATCATTATAACCTTCAGATATATGCATCAAATTCCTTTTATTTCTGACGACTACTTGGATCTTACACTAACCCACTTGACCATGGTTGGGAGGATTGACAGGGTAACCTAGCAAGCTTGTACCCATAGGTTTTGGTTTGCCACCAGGGGGGATTTTGAAGGGCCATCATCCGCTCCCATCATATCATCACTCTTACATCTTATTTCCCACTAATCTGCCCCATTCCCTTAGTCCCGACATTAGGATGATCTGTTTGTGGGGTTGCACCTTATCTCGTGGGAAGAAGGGGCTAAAGGCCCAGAAGGTAAAAGCAGCTGGTAGAAGATAAAAGCCATAAAAAATGAAATCTAGAAATGCCTCGCCCAGAGATCCCCGAGAAGGCAATAAAAATCCTCTCAGCAAGAAATAAGAGGGACCCAAAGAAAAATAACAAAACAAGACCTAGCCGAGAGGATGGGGGGTCTCATCACGAGCCAGCCCATTATGTTCATGGGTACCTAGAAGTATGACATTACCATTATCTGGTTACCATGCTAGGGCAGTGACCTTTGGTTGTGTTGTCGTCCTAATACACACTTGCTGACGTGAGCTAAGTCCTGCTCACTTAGTGTGTCCTCAGAGACACAATGTCTAGGTTCCAAGCCCACACTGTCACCTTGACTGGAACCTCTTCCATCTAGGCTTACTCCTAGGGAAGCCAAGGGGGGTTGTCCCTAAGTTGCTAAGTTAATTTTAGAGTTAAGTGTTCTAGGAGTTAGTTTTATTTTGTTATAGGCCAAGGGGAAAACTAGCCTATGAATGACAAGCAGCAATGCAAGTGCGATTCTAAGTCTAAATGAGAGTCAACCCTTTCCCTAAGTCAACTAAGGACTAGTGCCTAATGTTGGGCTATGGGGTCAACTATGTTTGCGGGTGTTTCGTTACAAAGATTAATGTTACTTACAAAGTGTTACAAGTTTACAACATATACAAGATATACAAAGATATACAAATCAAATACAAGATACACAAATGTAAGTGTTCAAGGTTTGTCAAGCATGCCCCAATAGCACTTACTCTATTGGACTGCCTTCACTGGCTACAATCACACAAGCACTTAAGAATCAAGAGAAGTAATGCCTCCCCAAGTGGGATGCTCAAAACTTCCTTGACTCACACCACAACAACAATTGATTAATGAGATGTTCAAGATAGCAAATCAAAGTGTCACATCAACATGAAAGATAAAGACAAGTAGTTGCAAGAAAAGAGATATAGCAATGAGACAATCACAAGTTACGTTTGCCTATCGATACATCTACTTCCCCCAAACAAACTTAAGTGATCTATGCAACTAAGTGTTCTTTCTTAAGAATTTTATTTCCCACCCCCTAGACTAAGTGTGTGCCTCAAACTTCTCCTTCACCAAATAACTGCCCGGTGCTCAAGATAATGGGGCTACGAGTCCCCACCCTAGCTTCCAAGGTCAGCCCGTCACCACAGTAAGAAGTAGTCCTGACACGGGATCTCCCCAACGAAATCACGGGACGGTCCCCCGCCACTTCCGCCGGACTGTCCTTCAAACCCGTTTTAGATGGTGGAAAGAAATGATTAAGACCCCTAAAATGTTGCTAAGTGTTATTAGGACCCTCGGGTGGGTCTTTAAGGTGTGTTGGGTGTATTTTAACGAGTTTTAGACACTTTTATTTTAGCTTTTTAGCGTATGGCCGTGAGCAAAAGTGTGTAAAATGAATGCTTAAAGATATATGATTATATCACCATCAACATGTAAAGATAAAGCAATATGATAGCACAATGTTTAAACCATTTAGATAACCATCACATGAAAGGAAATTCAAAAGATATTAAGCGTAAGACCATAAACCATCACATGTAATGTTACTTTGAGAGATAAAACTTTAAGCACTTAAATGATTAAACCATAGACATGTAAGAGGTGATGTAAGAGATGCTTTGCAATGTGTTAAGATGTGAGAGCTTAAAAGATTAATGAGTTAGGCCGTGAGCATAAAGGAGTGTGTGTGAGTGTCGAACCAATGATCAAGGCCGTGAGCACAAGTGGACTAGGCCGTGAGCTACTTCAATACATAAATGTTAAGCATTAAACCATAAAATTTTACCCACGAGCATTATATGTTATGTGTGCAAGATGTATATGTAAATAAGACTAGGCCGTGAGCAAAGGTGATCAAGGCCGTGAGCTAAAGAGTGCAAAACATGTGCCAATTTAACCTTGAATGTGAGATCAAGTGTGAGGACGTGGGTGCTTCAAGAGTGTGTGTTTAACCAAGCATAGACGTGAAAATCAAGGAGTAAAGGCCTCAACCATGAACTAGGCCGTGAGCCTAAATGTGCACAAGACGTGGCTAAAAGAGGCTAAAACGTGAGCTCAATGAAGCATCAAAACTTGCATCTAGAACCATAAACATTCAATCATATGATAAGCTAAGTTATGAAAGTGAAAGAGCTTTGAAAGATGAATGAAACTTAGCCAACTATGAGATCTCTAGACTATCACAACTTCACATGCACTTTAAGATCAGCTAAACAACTTGAGATGTAAAAGATCTAAACCATTAAAACTATATCTAAGTTATCTAGCCATTTAGCATGAAAAGCAAAAGCATATGATAGATTATGTGAAAGATAAACTTGTGAATGAAAAATCTATCTAAGATCAAATCAACTCATAAACATGAAAATCACCACAAGTTAATTTCCTTAGGCCAAGGCGATTTTGGGGATGACTCCCCCAAGGTGTCGGCAAGTGAGGTTAACACCACTAAGATATAATTGCACAGAAAAGGAGGGCATTGAGTCTTATGTCTTTCAAATACATGAAGAGACTAGACAGGCTGCTGGCTTACTCCTCAGGCAAGAACTATCTTAGTATTGTTAACAAACATTAGATTTATTTTAGGGCCCAAAAGACTTAAAAAATATGCAGAAAACTTAGAAAAGAAAAGAGAAGAGAGGAGAGATGTTACCCAAACCAAAGAAGAGTTGTTTGGGAGGCCTCCTAGGTGTTTGTATGCAGCTTGTACCTTCAAAATGTATCGCTGTCCTGCAAAAACAGCAAGCAAAAGCTTGCTGGAAATGCTGCAAAAACACCAAATTTTATGACAGAAATTTCTGTGTATACACAGAAAATTTCCAGCAAAGAGATATAATATAAAAAGTAGATTTTGTGACCTATCTAAGAGTTAGAAAGCTACAGAAAATGAAATGGAATGAAAGCAATATATCAGATGTAAAAGAACAGCAAGGAGTTTGAGGAAGCCAAGGTTGAAATCTGCTCTAAAGTCTCTTCCAAACCCTAACCTGTGAGACAAACCTGCAACTCAAACACAATGTGAATCTATAGCAGCATAGTATGAATGATTAGTATAAAAGCTTGAACTAATTCATAACCCTATCTAACCACAATACATAGATCATCAACACTAATGTCTATTTGATCTACTTTAACAAACTAATTTATCAAAGATACATGCATATAGATCACAAAATGAAGAAGGAACAAGATCACCTCATATGATTTTGATCACAAGACTAATCTTAGAAATCCAAAATGTCCTCCAAAGCTTTCTTTATTCATCCAAAAGTGTGAGAGCCTTGGGCAACTAATTGCTCCAAGAATCTCTAGAGAAAATGAGTGAGTGGAAGATGGCAAGAAGCAAGAAGATGGCAAGAATTCGGTAGCATAACAATAGCTCAAAGAATGGTGAGTAGAAGAGTGAGAGAGACTTCTCTTTATACCCCAAGAGGCAAAGAGAGGTGACTTGGATGAGCTCCAAGTGTCAAGTCAAGAGTTAGAGCACACATCTCTAAGAGAGGGGGCGCCCCACTTAGGGTTAGAAACTTGGAAATGATGAAGGGTGAGGTGTGAGGCTTAGATAGGTTGAGTATCTAGCCAAAAAGGACGCACTAGGTAAAAGAGAGAGACCCACTTGCTCAAAATAGCAAGTGGGGTTAGGTTTAGAGTGAGGGGAGAGTGCATCCACCAAAGGGGGCGCAGCAACAAGGAGGGCGTGAGCTCTAGAGTGAGTTTAGTTAGGTTAAAGGTTAGGTTTTTAGGTGGGGTTAGGGTTTTGGTAGTCTAGGAGGGCGCTCCACATGTGTGGAGTGTCTCTTGAAGTTCCCAAGGCTGGATTTGGGGGATTTGGTAGTTAGTGGGTCGTTTTTCCCCTTAGGGCAAAAATTAGAAAGTTGGAAAAGTGAATTAAGAGGTTGAATTAAGTTGGGAAAAGGTTAGGATGGGTTTGGGTAGGTTAGGAGGGTCTAACTTGCCACTTTCCACCTTACACTCACTCACTAACTCATAATTACAATGATTTTTGACATTTTACTAATGTCATTTTTAGCAATTAAAATTGTTGTTTTGACTCTGACTGACTCTGAGTGGGCTAAGACATAGCAAAACTTGCCCGACTGAGCTGAAACTTGGTCTATGGGTGTAGGGGGTGCTATTCCATTTCTTTTGAGCACAAATACCCCTATTAAAATCCCCAAGATGAAGTTTTTACATTATAAGCTCAAAAAATAATTAATTAATTAAATTATTAAAAATTTAATTAATTAAAAAAAACCGACGAAATTCCGCGAAACTTTCTACACTGTCTGGCATGGTCATTTACAATGTTCCTAACAAGGTTACCAAGGAAAGACACCATCAGAGCGCCTTCCACCACTTTGGAGGAAGTCAATGGAGGGAAAAA
>CBVK0105221699.1:0-19550 GCA_900067695.1 Picea abies | reverse complement strand
CCTCCTCCTCTGGAAGCTCTCAACATCAAATCATAATCATGCATAATGAGGAATTAGGTCAAATTCCTCTCTATATACCCTTTCCAACCTAATTCTCCGTTGACATCACTTAACCTAGGCGCCCTTCCTCCTAAGTGAAATATTTGTCCATTAAGTCGCCCCCTTATCACCTTTTTGTTCTATTTCTTCGTTGACTTAGGCTTAAGTGNCCCTAAGTAATTAGGCTTAATTTATCGTTTAGCCTTAATTCCTCCTTATTCCTCCATCTGGTTCCCTGTTTGTGCCTGACTATAGTCTACGGGAACATATAGACTACTAAGTCACTCCCTGCTGGCCTAATCTTGGGGATGGGACATCACACTTACTAGGGCGCAATGTCAACCACCAAAGTAAAATGGGGCAAAGAGCATAATTTCCAAGCAAACGTTACATAATCAAAAGCAGTAATAGATGCAACAAACTCAAATGCATCAAATATTGAAATGACAGTGAACATAATACCTGGCTTGCACCTCATGGAGCAAGACCCAATGTCTTTCGGAAGCCAGCTGATGTGGTGGATACCGTCGCGATGAACCTGGAGTTGTGGTGGTGAGGTGGGTCTCTGTTTGTGCAAGTGGACATTTCTGGTCAAACTATCTCTCGGTAATCTATGTCTGCAACATGAGGGCCTCGAGACATCATCTCCTTAGTTATCCCTAGGAGTTGGGGATAACACCTCAATATAAATGTTGAAATCCCTAACAATTTCATCTTTAACTTATGTCGAATCCGCAAGACATATAATTGCTAGAAACCTTGAAGACAATGTTAGTTGAAAATCAAATATGCAATAAGACAATTTTGGAACAGACACCTCAAGGGGGAAATCTCGAGTGACCCTAGGGGGAAATGGGAGGAAAAGTGAGATGATGAGATGAATTCCCCTATAGGTCAAGTTACTATGTGGAAGATGGCTTAATGGCACATCTCGGAAGTGGTTTAAGGTCGCCAAGTCTTTGGGTACTTGCAGAAAGTGCTTGTACCGGCCCAAGACACAAGAAAAGCCAAGTATGCATGTAGTATGTTAAGTGGACAAGCAAGTTAAACTTGCTGTCCCTAACTGCAGCAGTAAACAAGGATGTATATCAGCAATGAAATCAAGTAACTACTACAACTTAAACCACTTAACACATCACTGATTAGTTTAGTTATGAAGCATAAATCATATAGATATGTTCTCAACACTCTAGCATAATTTTTAGAGGTATTAGATGGCTATTAGGATAAGTTTTCAAAGTATATTTGTGACAACCAAGTGGCTGTAGCAGTGATTTGCTACAACAACAATGTTTATCCATGAAAACAAGGAAGTAATCCAACCAAAAGTTCACCAGTTAGCAGTAGAATAATAACGCATGAAAAAATGAGAGTATGGTTGACTCTTGCTAGTTGGTATTTTAGAATATGCTCCTTCTAGAAGAGTAATAAATTCTATCTATCTATTAGGTTTGAGGTCATTGTGGTCTTTGGTAGGTTTTGATTTGTCTTTTTGTCAATTTGCAAAAGATTTTGGTTACAACATGAGTTAGAGTAGAGTAATTAGTAGATTCGCGAGGACGTATATGTATTTTAATACGCAAGGTTCATGACTTTCTTTTGTATTTTGGGTGTTTCATTACAGGTTTACCATCCGGATAAATTCATTCCTACCTATGAAAAAGCAAGAAGCCAAACCCAAGAGGAAGGACTTCCAAGGTAAATAAAGCAATGAACGAAGGGATAAGTGGAAATAACTTAGGTAGTGGTATAGAAGATTAAAATTTCCTTATCATTTATCTTATCGGGCTTATTTCTTATGTTGATACATGAGTAGTGGAAATGTTTGATTGGAGTTACATGCATGCGTGCGCACACACACACACACAGACACACACACACTTCGATTTTAGATGGATGTAGTGCAACTCTTTAGAAATTCCATGTTCATGTGTTTCACTGATCTCTTGATAGGAACAATGGAGAACCGGAGAAAAATTGGTTGTTGGAGAAAGCATGGCGCGACAAAGAAAGAGAGAAGGAAAAATTTCATTTGGAGTTACACACGCACACATATACACTTTGATTTTAGATGTATGATGTTCAACTTTTTTGAAATGCCATCCATGTTCATGTGTTTCTTGGATCTTTTGATAGGAACAATNNAACAAAATTGATTGTTGGAGAAAGCATGGCGCTAAAAATAAAGAGGTAAGGGAAAATTACATTTTGAGTTACACACGTTCACATATACACTTTGATTTTAGATGTATGATTAGATTTTTTGAAATACGATGTTCGTGAGTTTCGCTTATCTCTTAAGAGGAACAATGGAGAGCACGAGAAAAATTAGTTGTTGGAGAAAGCACAGCACAAGAAAGAAAGGGAATGCATTTTGGAAAGTTCTTGCTCATTCAGATCCCCCTCCTCTATACTCCTGTGTTGTGTCATGTTGTGTGTATGTGGAAGTGCTTCCCATGCCCTGTGATTGTTTGTTGTTGTGTTGGTGTTTGTTCGTATGTGTTGTGTCTGTATATCTGTGATTGTACGTATGTGAACTCGTGTTGTGTCGAGTCCCGAGGAGGGGGCATGTGATATGTATTGGAATGAGCAAAATTTAGATCCGGATCATCTCGAGCAAGAAGAAGCGAAGGAAGGAAGATGTTTCATCTCATCTCTCTCTCTCTCTCTCTCTCTCTCTCTCTCTCTCCACTCTTTGGATTGTATTTTCTCCATTGCAGGTATTATATTTTCTCAAAAACTTTTATTTTCATTCGCCTCTATATATCATTCATTAGAACAGTCTCGATATGTTATTTATTAACTCCAAAGGACTTGTTGAATTAAGTAATCAGGTGTTGGATATTTCCGTCGATGGAGATGAGATTTGTCTGTCTCTCTATCTACTGTATGTAAAATTTCAGACCCCAACCCAGTTTTAATCTGGCTGATTTTTCAGCCAATATTTAATGCCCAAACCCAGTTTTAGGACAGCCAATTAAACTCCACATAAAATAAATTTTTCAGAACTGAAACATGAGGATTTTGAACATCGTTTAACGTTGAAATAACTTTCGTTTGATCATTATAACTTTCTTGTATATGCATCAGGTTCCTTACATTTCTGATAACTGCTTGGATCTTACACTAACCCACTTGACCATTGTTGGGGGGATTAACGGGATGCCCTAGCAAGTTGATATCCATGGGTTTTGGTTAGCCACCAGGGGGGATTTGCAGAGCCATCGTCCGCTCCCACCATACTATCACTTTACATCTTATTTCCCATACATCCATCCCATTCCCGTAGTCCAGCCATTAGGATGACCTTTGAGGGTTACATTTTGTCCTGTGGAAAGAAGGGGCTAAAGGCCCAGGGGGTAAAAGCAGCTGGTAAAAGATAAAATCCATAGGAAACAAAACCTAGAGATGCTTCGCCCAGGGATCCTCGAGAAGGCAATAAAAGGTCTCTCGATAAGAAACAAAAGGGACCCAAAGAAAATAACAAAAAGCAAGACCTAACCAAGAGGATGGGGGGTCTCATCACGAGCTGACCCATTATGTTCATAGGTATCTAGCAGTATGACATTGCCATTATCTGGTCACCACGCCAAGGAAATGACCTTTGGTTGCATGGCCAAGGGAAAGGGGGTCTCATCACGAGCTAGCCTTATCATTTCTGTGAAAATGCCAGTGGGTAACACTGTCAGCTTTGGTCACCACGCCAAGGCAGTGTCCTCTGGTTAGACCTTGAAGTAAAAAAGAAAGAAAAAAAGAAATAAAATAAAGAATAAAGGCAATAAAGGGGCTTGGAAAAAGTGCATCCATGACGTGTATAGCTCACCTCCTACAAAGGCACCCATGGACAATACTTTACCCCTGGTCTTCACTATAACTGGACACTCCTTAGACCATATCACTTATTGTACATGGCTTGAATGATCTTCTATGGAAACTTTCCTTTTCTTGTGGATACTGGCCCAATAGGTTATTTTGTTTGTTCTTCAACTTTGTATAGTAGATCAGTGTAATGTCTTTGAGCTCTTAAAGGATATGCTAGGGGTTTTATGCATGTATTTGATAAATTTAATGATGAAATATGATTGACATTGCTATGATCCCAAGGACTGATGAGCCTATGGAGGGCGAAGTTTTTGATGTGCAGGACCATACCCGGCGGACAGGTACCAGTGGATCGATACACATGGGGATATGATTAGCTCGGACCTCCATGGGGCTGAAGATCCCATCAGATGGTTGCTGGGATGGCAGAGACAGGATAACGTTATGATGAGCCATTGCACGAGAAGAAAGAAGGACGTTCCACCCATGACACTTTAGCAGAGCCTGGCCTAGGGGGAATCACCCACTTCAGATGGAATGTTTGCCTTTGATGGACAGGACGTCACTTGGGAGAGCTGAACATTGTCTGGAGTGTGTGACAGTGTGCTGAGGTCATTTGGCACGTGTGGCAGCTTGGAGGAGCCCTGGAAGGGCCAACGTTTGGTTTCTGGATGCTGTATTTGCCCAAAAAGGGCCAACATCTCCCTCAAAAGGGCTTGACGTCCCTCTTTTTGCTCATATTATGACATTTTCTAGCAGTTAATGTAAAAAACAGTGTAAATATTATAGTCATCCTTGTCGGTTGTTGTAATGACCTAAAATTTAACTCAAAGGTCATGGATTGGTATAAATAGGGGACGTTTCTCCTCATTTTGAACATAAGATAACTCGCTCTCTTGTGAGAGATTATCTTTTAGCTTTTGCTTGGTATTTTTGGTCTTGGAAGTGAGGCGCAACTCTTATTGGAGGATTCTTCTTGGCATTTATGGTGTTTCTCTCATGGAAGGTTTACAACTAGGGTTTGATTATGCATTCTTCATGATATGTAAGTGAATTTCTCATGCAAAACTTCTTAAATGAATGGTTGTAGGCTTAATTTCTTACATTTGTTATATCATTGCTATTATATTGCTAAATCTTGAAACCCTAGGTAGCAAGCACACTAGTAGGTCATTGCTATATGTCCCCATGCTTGAGAAATTGTTTTAGCCATTGATAAAGGAAGATGTAATGTTCCATTTTTCCTAGGCAGTCGGAATACCGTGGTGGTTTACACAGTTTCCCGTAAACCATTAGACGGATGAGTTGGGGAAACGATACTGGTAAAGTCACTTTCGAATTATAAAGTGAAACTTAGGAAAAGTGAGTTTATCCTTAATAAACCCCTCTTTGAGGGTATTTCTCTCCAATTAATAATTAAATGAATATTTTAATGGAGGAAAAGGACAAGTGAAGGAATAAAAGGACGATTGAGGGGAAAAGTGATTATGGACTATTCATTTTTGAAAATTGGATTTGGGAGAAGAGCTCGGTGAGAAAACGAGGGTTTCAGCCGGAAACCCATTTGGCACCTCGGATTCGGCAGTGAAACTATCTGCCCTAGCCGTGGGATCTTGGATTCGGCAATGAAATTATCTGCTCTAGCCAAGAGAATTGGAGAATCTATTCAGGGTTCTCATATGTAGGTAATTGGCATCGTGATGGAAGCACTTCACTGAAGAAGGTGTTTGGTTTACAGAAGTGGCAAGAAAAGGCATTCGTATTGGCATAAGTTTGAGGGTTTAATCATCGCTGGAGCTGGGCGAACTTCTCATCATCTGGATGCATTTTCCATTAGCTGCTACGTGTTTCATTCTCTCAGCCTTAGCGTCCTTTCTGAGGTTGATCTTGGGCGTGTATTGCTGCTGTTGGCAAATTCTGGGCAGCGTATGAATTGCTGGCCGTGTTCTCCATTTCCCCACGCACTGTGGGTACTCCTTGGTGCTGTGTGAGAGGTAATCCATTGGAGCTGAGTTTTCCCAACATCCAGGTCGTGATTCTCTTGTTTGGGCGGAATATCCATTGGTAACTCTTGCTGGTCGACTCCCTTTGATGCTGCGCGTTCATTTTTCTGCTGGCCGAGTTTCCCTTCCTATAGCCGCTTGTTTCCTTGTGGTGCTGCGTGTGAAGAAAGAGGGAGGTCTGCTGCTTGGTGGGTTGTATTTTTCATGAGGAGGGGCACAATCATTGAGTTTTGGGACTGCTCAACAGCTTGGAACCGATTGCAGTGATAGGAACCACATAACTCGTCCCATTTTCCCTCAATGCGTGTGGCAAACTGAGCACATTTGTATTACTGCGTGTACGTTGGTGTTTCCAGCTCCAACAATAATATTATTCATCATCTTTAGGGAGGTATCGTACTATACTTGGCTGTTATAATCTCAGCAATTACTATCTAAATAAATCAGACTGAGTTGGAATTGGTTTACTCATGTAAATGTAATTATTTTTTTTATTATTTTGTGGGTTTGTTTAAATGTCCAAATAATACATCATGTACTTCTTTGGGGAGGCATAAGGGGTCAGAAAACCAATTAAATAGCAAACTAAACAGAGGAGTACACTGCAGTCTATTAAAATTTCATTCCCAGCCATCAATTACAGATATATGCCAAATGTTTGACTTGAAAGTCCAACATCAGAATTTGGAGGTTTTCCCCCATTTTTCCAACTTAGAATATTTCAGTGGTATCAAAGCATGATCTTGGCCAACTGTGGGCAACATTGATGTCTGAGGAAGGGCTACAGAACATCACTTATAGGCGCAGGGGGGATAGAAGCATAGAGGGAAGAGAAGAAGACATGGAGGGCATTCCAGGAAATAATGCAAATCTACCAGAGGATAGAGAGGATGGTTTGCTCAGAGGGCTTATGAAAGCCTTACAGGATATAGCAGAGGGTCAGAGGGAGACCCAAGAGTTCATGGGAAAAATCACAGGTTATGCTCAAGGGTGCAGGCATGGTGAAGAAAGGGGGGAGAGCAGCCAGAGAGGGCAGATGGAAGAAGGGGGAAACACACACAGACCGCATGTTGAGGTGATCACCTCCAGGACCGGCCCCCAGAACCGCCCTCAGGACTACAGCGAGATTCCTAGATCAACCATGCCCAAGTTCTTGGGACCACCGGAGACAGGCACATGAGGGTAGGTAGAGCAGGATGAGCCATTAGCAGCATATTTTCAGGAGTATAAGGCCATGGATCTGGAACTGAGAGAAGCTATGACATTTGTTGAGTTTTGTAGCTTCAAGGGGAGAAACAGGCCGAGGTTCTTCAACAGGGGTCCCACGCAAAGCTATGAGCTGCAGCGCACAGTGGGCAAGCTCACCCTACCCTACTTCGATGGGACGTCAAAGTGCACGGCACGAGCTTGGGTGCAAAAGCTCGACACGTACTTCCAGCTGAACCCCATGGCAGAGACAGATTCCATTAAGTTGGCTACATTACACTTGGAGGGTGAGGCACATGACTGGTGGTACCACAGGATGACCACTCTGGGTCATGCCCACATTGTCACCTATGCTGAGTTTACAGGTAGACTGGTGCACCGATTTGACAGACGAGATCCAGAACTGTCTTTTAGAGACTTGGCACTGTTGAAACAGACTGGGACGACAGATGCATATATATCAGATTTTCAGAGGATATCAGTGATGGTCACCGATATCTCCGAGGCCCGTTTGGTGATGCTGTTCACAGAGGGGATAGCCGAGCCACTCCGAGGATGGGTGAAGGCTTACAAGCCTACTACGCTACAGGATGCAGTTGGCAGGGCGAGAGACTTATAGGAGTCCGTACCCATGACCAAGTTCACCCCGAGGCCGGACTTCCCTACGAAGTTCGATGACAGGACACCACCACAGAGGGATTGGATAGGCAGGAACAGGATGGATGATGCTACCCGACAGGATCTCAGGAGGAGGAAGTTGTGTTTCAGTTGCCAGGAACCATGGGTACCAGGTCACAGGTGTGCAGGCAAGGCCAAGGCACACTACATAGAGGTGTTTTCCGATAGCGGGGATGATGAGGAAGAAGAGGAACAAGGGCAGAAGGAGGATTCACCGACAGCAGAGGCAGAGCAGGCATCGATGGAAACACAAGGGGTTATAGCATCACTCTCTGGCATACCCAGATTTCACACCTTCAGGATGAGGGGAGGAGTGCAGGGACATCAAGTGACAGTTTTGGTCGATGGTGGGGCATCCCACAACTTTATATACTCTTCGTTAGTGGAACGAAAGAGCATTGCCGCTGAGTCTTTTGGGGGTTTTTCAGTGGTCATACCAGGGGAGAACACATTAGACTGCACCAGGTACATGCTCACCGATGACTTCTACGTGGTTAAGATACCTGATAACAATGTGGTGCTTGGAGTTCAGTGGCTATACTCCCTAGGGAGGTACTCCACTAATTATCGGACTATGGAGATGGAATTCCAGGATCAGGACGGCAAGAGTAGTTCTGCGAGGCATGAACACGTATCCTCCTAAGGTTGTAACTGCGAAGAAGATGGAGGCAGTGATGAGACAGAATGACATTGCACGAGTTGCGGAGTTTCATATTTCAGTACAGAGGTCCAAGGGTGGGGAGCCCAATTGTCCGAGAGGGATACATGACCTGTTTCGGGTGTTTCGAGAGCATATTGTCTTTGGTGATGTACATCCAGGTAGGCCTCCAGACTGGGGATTCGAGGACATCAGTGAGTTAGAGGAGGGTACTCGAGCAGTGTTTACCACTTCATATAGGCACCCCAGGGCCTATAGAGACGGGTTAGAGAGGCATCTCCAGGAGTGCGGAGTTCTCCAGGGGAATGAGGTGGAGCACATACATCCAGCCGGATCATTACAGCCTTTTCACGATCAGGGGTGGGAAGGCATCCCCAAGGATTTCCTTAGCAGGTTACTGAAGATGCAAGGGAAGGATTGCATCTATGTCACAGGGGATCGACTCGCCAAGCTTTCCCACTTCTCCACCATTTCTTTAGACTACTCAGCAGCGCAGGTGACCGAGTTATCTTTCAGGGAGATTTTTCGTTTGTATGGGTGGCCTAAAGCCATTGTCAGAGATAGGGCGGTCAGGGAGTACTGGGTAGAATGGACGGATCTATCCATGGAGGATGCTACTTGGGAGAACAAGAAGGTGTTGCAGTTTCCAAGTTTGAAGTTGCTTGAGGACAAGCAAATTTGGGCAGGGAGGACTGTAATGTTCCGTTTTTCCTAGGCAGTCGGAATACCGTGGTGGTTTACATAGTTTCCCGTAAACCATTAGACAGATGAGATGGGGAAACGATACTGGTAAAGTCACTTTCGAATTATAAATTGAAACTTAGGAAAAGTGAGTTTATCCTTAATAAACCCCTCTTTGAGGGTATTTCTCTCCAATTAATAATTAAATGAATATTTTAATGGAGGAAAAGGACAANNAAGGAATAAAAGGACGATTGAGGGGAAAAGTGATTATGGACTATTCATTTTTGAAAACTGGATTTGGGAGAAGAGGTCGGTGAGCAAACAAGGGTTTCAGCCAGAAACCCATTCGGCACCTCGGATTCGGCAGTGAAACTATCTGCCCTAGCCGTGGGATCTTGGATTCGGCAGTGAAATTATCTACTCTAGCCAGGAGAATTGGAGAATCCATTCAGGGTTCTCATATGCAGGTAATTGGCATCGTGATGGAAGCACTTCACTGAAGAAGGTGTTTGGTTTACAGAAGTGGCAAGAAGAGGCATTCGTATTGGCACAAGTTTGAGGGTTTAATCATCGCTGGAGCTGGGCGAACTTCTCATCATCTGGCTGCATTTTCCATTAGCTGCTACGTGTTTCATTCTCTCAGCCTTAGCGTCCTTTCTGAGTTTGATCTTGGGCATGTATTGCTGTTGTCGGCAAATTCTGGGCAGCGTATGAATTGTTGGCTGTGTTCTCCATTTCCCCACGCACTGTGGGTACTCCTCCTTGGTGTTGTGTGAGAGGTAATCCATTGGAGCTGAGTTTTCCCAACATCCAGGTCGTGAGTCTCTTGTTTAGGTGGAATATCCATTGGTAACTCTTGCTGGTCGACTCCCTTTGATGCTGCGCATTCATTTTTCTGCTGGCCGAGTTTCCCTTCCTGTAGCCGCTTGTTTTCTTGTGGTGCTGCGTGTGAAGAAAGAGGGAGGTCTGTTGCTTGGTGGGTCGTATTTTTCATGAGGAGGGGCACAATCATTGAGTTTGGGAACTGCTCAACAGCTTGGAACTGATTGCAGTGACAGGAACCACATAACTCGTCCCATTTTCCCTCAATGCGTGTGGCAAACTGACCACATTTGTATTGCTGCGTGTACGTTGGTGTTTCCAGCTCCAACAATAATCTTATTCATCATCTTTAGGGAGGTATCGTACTGTACTTGGTTGTTATAATCTCAGCAATTACTATCTAAATAAATCAGACTGAGTTGGAATCGGTTTACTCATGTAAATGTAATTATTTTTTTTATTATTTTGTGGGTTTGTTTAAATGTCCAAATAATAGATCATGTACTTCTTTGGGGAGGCATAAGGGGTCAGAAAACCAATTAAATAGTATACTAAACAGAGGAGTACACTGCAGTCTATTAAAATTTCATTCCCAGCCATCAATTACAGATATATGCCAAGTGTTTGACGAAAGTCCAACATCAGAATTTGGAGGTTTTCCCCCATTTTTCCAACTTAGAATATTTCAGAAGATATAGCCTAGCTGTTGCTACACTTATCTCCCTTTTTCTGAGTTAGCATTAAAGTATAGGTTGAATAGAGGAGACGTCCTAGGCCTAGTTAATTCTACACCTAGGGTTTTAACCTTCTAGGGTTTGAAAAACCTTGCTCCTGCAACACTTTTCTCCCTTAGATTTGTGCTTTGAAGCTAGCCATTTTTCCAAGAGTATTTAGAGAAAGAGGAAGGAGCATGAGGCCTTGCTTAAGCAACACCAGAATGAGCCTCCTTCCCTTAGGGTTTTGATTCTAGGGCCCTGCCATTGCAGCACCATAGAACCTAACCCTCTAGTCTTTAAATTTTTCCTCCTGAGATTTTTGCCCTTACTTTTGACTCCATATTACCCTAAGGCACTGGTATTCTTTCCAACATTGAGCTTGTTGTGCAAATTCATCTTTCAAACTTTCAAATTTTGAAACCCTAACTAACCCTAACGCCACTAACTAGGGCTGACGTCATACCTGACGCAGCAAGCCCTCTAACTCAACAATTAATGATGACGTCAAGCATTTATTGATCCCTTTTGATTGATAATACTGTTGACTTGGTCATCCTATGATAGATATTGATGAATTGGTGATTTTGCATTGGCTAATTAATGAAACGTTGAACTCATCTTATCTGTTACTTTGCTTATTGAATGAAATCAGATAATTGAGAAGTACTAACCCTTTGAATTTATAACCTGCAAATATACATATAGTGTTGTTATTGTCTTGTCCCGGGCAAGTGTTCTCAACAGGGAATTCACTTCTTTATTGGTTGATTAGCCGGATTATCTGATACTGGTGGTAACCTACGAGGAGGGAGAACTTTAACTTTTGACCTTTTACTCTTTGCCTCTTCAAAACCCAGGTTACCGGGGATGTCTCCCCTGGGCTAACCTCCCTAAACAGAAAGAGCCCCCCATCGAGGTGACATTGGGTGGGGAGGTTCCTGTTACGCCAATTTGACCCTTATCTTTTAGCCTTGTAGCCTAAAATACAAACTACGCGATAACACGACCCTTGAAAACCTCATATAGATACAGATGAGACTAGATGGAGTTTAAGTACATACTCTCATCTCATCACAAGCTGGTGCAAGCCTCCAAGCTCTCCAAAACCCTAGCAAAGGAAAACCCTAGATCGGCCAAAGATACTCATACAAGGTAGAGTCACCACTAGCAAGCCCTCCTTGGCCTGGTGCAAGGCATATCCTCTTTTCTTCCTCCTTAACAAGTACAATTTAGGGTTTATTGCCTGACAATAAATCCCTAAGAAATTTTTAACTAAGCTGTGATTTTGTTTTCTTACTCTTATATCATGACTTTCTGACACTTGTTATGATTTTCTTCAATGTATATATTTACATTTAAACTGTCACTGTATTTAGAGTGTTCTGATTCGGCTTTGCGTGCTTTTATTTCCACAGTTTCTAAACTATCCACGAGGATTCTTGTGGGTCTTCACCTGGAAAACTGAGTATGGTTGACCCTTTCTTGTTGGTCTTTTAGAATATTCTCCTTCTAGAAGAGTAATAAATTCTATCTATCTATTAGGTTTGAGGTCATTGTGGTCTCTGGTAGGTTTTGATTTTTCTTTTTGTCAATTTGCAAAAGTTTTTGGTTGCAACATGAGTTAGAGCAGAGTAATTAGTAGATTTGCGAGGATGTATATGCATTTTAATACGCAAGATTTAGGACTTTCTTTTGTATTTTGGGTGTTTTTTTACAGGGCTTACAATACGGATAAATTCATTCCTACCTAAAAAGAAGCAAGAATCCAAATCCAAGACAAAGGACTTCCAAGGTAAAGAAACCAATGAACAAAGGGATAAGTGGAAATAACTTAGGTAGCAGTATAGAAAATTAAAAGTTCCTTATCATTTATCATATCGGGCTTATTGCTTATGTTGATGCATGAGTAGTGGAAACGTTTGATTGAAGCTACATGCATGCGTGTGCACACACACACACACACACTTCGATTTTAGATGGATGTAGTGCAACTCTTTAGAAATGCCATGTTCATGTGTTTCATTGATCTTTTGATAGGAACAATGGAGAGCCAGAGAAAAATTAGTTGTTGGAGAAAGCATGGCACGACAAAGAAAGAGAGAAGGGAACATTTCATTTGGAGTTACACATGCACACATATACACTTTGGCTGTAGATGTATGATGTTCAACTTTCTTGAAATGCCATCCATGTTCATGTGTTTCTGGGATCTTTTGATAGGAACAATGGAGAGTGGGAACAATGTTGATTGTTGGAGAAATCATGGCGCGACAAAGAAAGAGGTAAGGGAAAATTTCATTTGGAGATACACACGTACACATATACACTTTGATTTTAGATGTATGATTAACATTTTTGAAATACAATGTTCATGTGTTTCACTTATCTCTTAACAGGAACAATGGAGAGCCAGAGAAAAATTGGTTGTTGGAGAAAGCATGGTGCAACAAAGAAAGAGAGAAGGGAAAATTTCATTTGGAATTACACGCGCACACATATACACTTTGATTTTAGATGTATGATGTTCAACTTTTTTGAAATGCCATCCATGTTCATGTGTTTCTCGGATCTTTTGATAGGAACAATGGAGAGTCGGAACAAAATTGATTGTTGGAGAAAGCATGACGCGACAAAGAAAGAGGTAAGGGAAAATTTCATTTGGAGTTACACACGTACACATGCAGTTTGATTTTAGATGTATGATTAGCATTTTTGAAATACGATGTTCATGTGTTTCACTTATCTCTTAACATGAACAATGGAGAGCCGGAGCAAAATTGGTTGTTGCGGAAAGCATGGCGCGAAAAAGAAAGAGAGAAGGGAAAATTTTATTTGGAATTACACGTGCACACATATACACTTTGATTTTAGATGTATGATGTTCAACATTTTTGAAATGCTATCCATGTTCATTTGTTTCCCGGATATTTTGATAGGAACAATGGAGAGCCGGAATGAAATTGATTGTTGGAGAAAGAATGGCGCGACAAAGAAAGAGGTAAGGGAAAATTTCATTTGGAGTTACACACGTACACATATACATTTTGATTTTAGATGTATGATAAAAAATTTTGAAATACGATGTACATGTGTTTCGCTTATCTCTTAACAGGGACAATGGAGAGCCAGAGAAAAATTGGTTGTTGGAGAAAGCAAGGCGCGACCAAGAAAGAGAGAAGGGAAAATTTCATTTGGAATTACACGCGCACACATATACACTTTGATTTTAGATGTATGATGTTCAACTTTTTTGAAATGCCATCCATGTTCATGTGTTTCTCGTATCTTTTAATAGGGACAATGGAGAGTTGGAACAAAATTGATTGTTGGAGAAAGCATGGCGCGACAAAGAAAGAGGTAAGGGAAAATTTCATTTGGAGTTACACACGTACACATACACTTTGATTTTAGATGTATGATTATCTTTTTTGAAATACGATATTCATGTGTTTCGCTTATCTCTTAACAGGAACAAAGGGAATGCATTTTGGAAAGCTCTTGCTCATTCACATCCCCCTCCTCTATACTCCTGTGTTGTGTCATGTTGCGTGTATGTGGAAGTGCTTCCCATGTCCCGTGATTGTTTGTACTTCTGTTGGTGTTTGTTCATATGTGTTGTGTCTGTATATCTGTGATTGTACGTGTGTGAACTGATGTTGTGTCGAGTGTCGAGGAGGGGGCATGTGATATGTATTGGAATGCGAAAAATCTAGATCCGGATCATCTCGAGCAAGAAGAAGCAAAGGAAGGAAGATTTTGCATCTCATCTCTCTCCCTCTCTACGCTCTTTGGATTGTAGATTCTTCGTTGCGGGTATTATTATTTTCTCAAAACCTTTTCTTTTCATTCGCCTCTGAATATCTTTCATTGGAACAATATCAATATGTTATTTATTAACCCCAAAGGACTAGTTGAATTAAGTAATCAAATGTTGGATCTTTCCATCGATGGAGATGAGATTTGTTTGTCTCTCTATCTACTGTAGGGCTTCTTGTAGCATTGGAAACACATTACCTTACTCAAGTCCTTCTTCCCTGTCCTTGAGCCTTCCTTCTCTCTGTACCTTTTCTTGCTAGCCTTCTTCGTCCTCCCAATGAGAGAAATCCCTTCAACCTCCTCTTGCTGCATTGAACGGGACTGTGGCCTGAGTTATTCCCGCACCAG
The DNA here is from genome assembly GCA_900067695.1 of Picea abies. NCBI lineage: Eukaryota > Viridiplantae > Streptophyta > Pinopsida > Pinales > Pinaceae > Picea > Picea abies. The sequence goes on along the minus strand of CBVK0105221699.1, from coordinate 4,758 downwards.
GTCATCCTAGAGCCTGGTGAAGGCCGACATTGTCTCTCAAGCATGGATGCCCTGAAGAAAAAGCCTCCAAGATGGTAAAGTCCATTCAAGGGAGCAGACACCAACTCCCAATCTTCCACCTCAGTCCCAATGGTACACAACTCGTCTCTCAACTCTGTTATCCCGTCCATGTAGCTTGCCACATTATCTATCTTGCTCATGGGAATGGCCGAGGGCTTGTTTTGGAAGAGAAACTATCCAGAAACACGAGAAGAAACCAATACAAGCCCGAGGCATCACCTTGTTGGCCGTCTTGTCTACCCTATGAGCTACGAAGGGATCCTTCACGGAATCAAGAATAACTGTCTTTTCCTTGGCCACCTCCTTGTTATGAGCATCCAACAACTCTACATCGGCAGGTGCCGTAATCTCTTTCTCGACATATTCCTAAATATCGGCTTCCTCCGTAGGCATCCGTGGCCGAAGCTTCCAAGGGATGAAATAGAGAGCTCCGTCCAACTTATCACATTCTCTAGGTGCAATGGTGGACATCTGAGCAATATCTAAGTCCACTTGAAAACAAAAGTTAGAAATAATGAAGTAGCACAAACCCTTCTAGGGCTCATACGCTTCATCCAAACGTCCTAGGGTTTCACACCCAAGCAACCTGCACGAGATTAACCTAGGATTGCCAAGAATCACACAACTAAAACACCAACTCCTTCACCAAAAGAGTGATTTCAGCAAGAAAGCTCAAATACTACGTAGGAATTTCATGAATTGAGATTTGTTTTGCAAGTTCAGAAATTTCACCTCCTTCGAGGATCTGCGGATCTAATCGTTGCGAATTATCGTCCTTAGTGCTGAACTGAAATATTAATTCCAACAACAAACGACAAACACTTTCACTTCACATCAACCCCAATACACTAGGCAATGCAAGATAGAAGACACGTAATATATGGCAACAAGTTCCATCTCTTCGAGACAATCTTTTTATGCATAAACCAGATCTGAAATCACCGTAATCAATGGAGGTTTGCACTCGTAAATCTTTCCTAGTCCCTTCTGTTATCGCAGAAGTTATAGGTTGCGCAGAGCTCGACCCAAACCACAATATGGCGACCATTAAGAGAACACCTACCCACTGTCAACTTAGATAGGCATTCCCGTCACTTTAGAGATGAAGTGATCACCTCAAGGGGGAAATCGCGAGTGACCCTAGGGGAAAATGCGACGGAAAGACAGATGATGAGATGAATTCCCCTATAGGTCAAGTTACTATGTGGAAGATGTCTCGGAAGTGGTTTAAGGTTGCCAGGTCTTTGGGTACCTAAAGAAAGTGCTTGTACCTGCTCGAGACACAAGAAAAGCCAAGTATGCACGTAGTAAGATAAGTAGACATGCAAGTTTAACTTGTTTTCCCTAACTGCAGCAATAAACAAATATGTATATCAACAATGAAATCAAATAAATACTACAAATTAAGCCACTTAACGCATCAAAGATTAGTTGAGTTATGAAGCATAAATCATGTAGATAGGTTCTCAACACTCTAGCACAACTTTTAGTGGTATTAGATGGCTGTTATGATAAGTTTTCAGAGTATATTTGTGACAGCCAAGTGGCTGTAGCAGTGATTTGCTACAGCAACAACCATTAACCGTGAAAACAAGGAAGTAATCGAACCAAAAGTTCACCAGTTAGCAGTAGAATAATAATAATGGGTTACTAGCAAATTTCCGCAGTCAAATTTCAAGTTAGAGTCAAGAAAAGTAGATGATTCTCTGCAGCCCAAATGGCTGTAGCTTTTAAGTTGTTATAGCTCCAAGAAGATCAAGAGAACTAAAACGCCTTGGAGGGTTTAGCAACCTCGAGGCATTCAGAAAAGACCCCAAATGAAATGGAGATGAGGGGTTGAAGTGCGGAAAGTGACGAGTATGGTCGGGAATGGCACGATGAGTCTCCAAGAGGACCTTCCAGTAGCAAACCTATCCCTAAGGGTGACCCACTTACTAGGGTGCAATGTTAACCACCAAAGTAAAATGGAGCAAAGGGCATGATGTGCAGGCAAACCTTACATAATCAAAAGCAGTAATAGATGCAACAAACTCAAATGCCTCAAAGATTGAAATGACACTGAGCATAATACCTGGCTTGCACCTCATGGAGCAAGACCCAATGTCTTTTGGAAGCCAGCTAATGTGTTGGATACCGTCGCGATGAACCTGGAGTTGTGGTGGCAAGGTGGGTCTCTGTCTGTGCAAGTGTACACTGCTTGTCAAACTGTCTCTCGATACTCCGTGTCTGCAACCTGAGGGCCTCGAGACATCATCTAATTAGTTATCCCTGGGAGTTGGGGAAAACACCTTCAATATAAATGTTAAAATCCCGAACAATTTTAGCGTTAACTTATGCCGAATCTGCAAGAAATATAATTCCTAGGGTTTCAAACCCAAGCACCCTGCACATGGTTAACCTACGATTCCCAGGAAGCACACAACTGAAACACAACTCCTCCTTCACCAAAAGAGTGATTTCAGCAAGAATGCTCCAATACTATGTAGGAATTTCATGAATTGAGATTTCTTTTGCAAGTTCATAAATTTCACCTCCTTCGAGGTTCCACGGATCTAATCACTGCGAATTATCGTCGTTAGTGCTGAACTGAAATATTAATTCCAACAACAAATAACAGACACTATTTCACTTCACATCAACCCCAATACACAAGGGAATGCAAGATACAAGGCATGTAATATATGGCAACAAGTTCCATCCCTTCGGGGCAAGCTTTTCATGCATAAACCAGATCTGAAATCACCGCAATCAATGGAGGTTTACACTCGTAAATCTTTCCTAGTCCCTTCTATTATCGCAGAAGTTGTAGGTTACCCAAAGCCCGAGCCAAACCACAATATGGCGACATCTAGGATAGCACCTACCCACTGTCAACTAAGATAGGTATTCCCGTCACTTTAGAGATGAAGTGATCACCTCAAGGAGGAAATCGCGAGTGACCCTAGGGCGAAATGAGACGAAAATTCAGATGATGAGATGAATTCCCCTATAGGTCAAGTTACTATGTGGAAGATGGCTTAATGGCACATCTCGAAAGTGGTTTAAGGTCGCCAAGTCTTTGGGTACCTGAAGAAAGTGCTTGTACCCGCCCGAGACACAAGAAAAGCCAAGTATGCATGTAGTATGTTAAGTGGACAAGCAAGCTAAACTTACTGTCCCTAACTGCAGCAGTAAACAAAGATGTATATCAGCAATGAAAACAAGTAACTACAAAGATTAAACCACCTAACGCATCAAAGATTAGTTGAGTTATGAAGCATAAATCATGTAGATAAGTTATCAACACTCTAGCACAACTTTTAGTGGTATTAGATGGTTGTTATGATAAGTTTTCAGAGTATATTTGTGACAACCAAATGGCTGTAGCAGTGATTTTCTACAGAGACAACGTTTAACCATGAAAACAAGGAAGTAATCCAAACAAAAGTTCACCAGTTAGCAGTAGAATAATAATGGCTTACTAGCAAATTTCCACGGTCAAATTGCAAGTTAGAGTCAAGATAAGTAGATGATTCTCTGCAGCCCAAATGGCTGTAGCTTTTAAGTTGTTATAGCTCCAAGATGATCAAGAGAACTAAGACACCCTAGAGGGTCTAGCAACCTCAAGGCCTCCAGAAAAGACCCCAAATGAAATGGAGATGAGGGGTTGAAGAGGGGAAAGTGATGAGTATGGTCGGGAATGACACGATGAGTCGGCAAGAGGACCTTCCAGTAACAAACGTAACCCTAAGGGTGACCCACTTACTAGGGCGCAATGTCAACCACCAAAGTAAAATGGGGAAAGAGCATAATGTCCAAGCAAACGTTACATAATCAAAGGCAGTAATAGATGCAACAAACTCAAATGCCTCAAAGATTTAAATGACACTGGGCATAATACATGACTTGCACCTCATGGAGCAAGACCCAATGTCTTTCGGAAGCCATCTGATGTGGTGGATACTGTCGTGATGAACCTGGAGTTGTGGTTGCAAGGTGGGTCTCTATCTTTGTAAGTGGACACTGCTGGTCAAACTGTCTCTCAGTATTTCGTGTCTGCAACTTGAGGTCCACAAGACATCATCTCCTTAGTTATCCCTAGGAGTTTGGGATAACAACTTCAATATAAGTGTTAAAATCCCTAACAATTTTAGCGTTAACTTATGCCGAATACGCAAGACATATAATTGCTAGAAACCTTGAAGACAATGTTAACTAAAAATCAAATCTACAATAAGACAATTTTGGACCCTTGAAAACCTCATATAGATACAGATGAAACTAGATGGAGTTTAAGTACATACTCTCATCTCATCACAAGCTGGTGCAAGCCTCCAAGCTCTCCAAAACCCTAGCAAAGGAAAACAAAGGAAAACCCTAGATCGGCCAAAGATACTCCAACAAGGAAGAGTCACCACTAGCAAGCCCTCCTTGGCCTGGTGCAAGGCATCTCCTCTTTTCTTCCTCCTTAACAAGTACAATTTAGGGTTTATTGCCTGACAATAAATACCTAAGAAATTTTTAACTAAGCTGCGATTTTGTTTTCTTACTCTTATATCATGACTTTCTGACACTTGTTATGATTTTCTTTAATGTAGATATTTACATTTAAACTGCCACTGTATTTAGAGTGTTTTGATTCGACTTTGCATTCTTTTATTTCCACGGTTTCTAAACTAGCCACGAGGATTCTTGCGGGTCTTCACCTGGAAAAATGAG
>CBVK0105221685.1:0-25751 GCA_900067695.1 Picea abies | reverse complement strand
GGCTTAACATGCCCCTCCCCTTAAGACAAGTGTTGTACGCAACGCTTGAGTAACTCTGGATGCTTCTGTATAAAAGACTCATCTTCCCAAGTGGAACCTTCAGCCAGAAGTTTCCTCCATTTAATGAGATACTCTGAAATGGATCTATTCCTCAGCTGGCGAATTCTTGTGTCAGTGATGGCTTCAGGATCCAATATGATTTTTCCTTCCTCGTCAGGTTCTGGAAATATAGTTTGAACTAGGATCTTGTCACCTATAACCTTCTTTAAGCATGAAACATGGAAAACTTGGTGTACTCGTGAAGATGCAGACAAATCCAATTTGTATGCCATAGTACCAAACTTTTACAAACCATTATCCATCCCAAGTCAGCGCTGGGAGGAGCTTTCAAATCATGGCTCTTTTGTTTAATTATAAACCTTCAAATCATGGATCAAGAGGGAATAACACATATAAATTTATCCTTAATGTTGGGCTTGATTGATAATGCATTATGTAAAAAAAATATATTATTAAAATAGAATAATCTAAAAAAATTAATAATGATGACCCCCTTGTAGGTTTATATATAAACTATAATCTTGACGCTTCGTTCTTTATTAATAAATCCAAGAAATATTGGAGTGAGTCATTGGAACCACATACACATGCTATTCATGGTATAGGAGTGGAATGCATTGCTTGAGGAGGCTTTTTTGGAGAAGGAAAGCACATGCATTGAAAAGGGTTGAAAAAGGTGGCTTTTGTAGACTTTCCCACTTTATTCATTCTAATTTCACCCATGGAAGAAAGTGCATTCCTTAAGGAGATTTTCTTGGTGAAATTTTCCATTTGCACATGCTCTTTTATGGCTAAGGTAAAAAGAACATGGGTTGAGAAGGAGAGAAGACAATTTTTTCCGACTAGGTGAAGTCAAATGACATTAACCAAGTTTGGAGTTTGACTCATTCAAGTCCCCATAATGCCTTTATAACCCCTTTTCAATGTGATATCAGTCATTTTTCAACCTATTTCAGCAAAATTTCTTTCTGTCAAATGACTACAAATGACAGAGAAAGCTACAAGAGGAAAAAGTAACCCATGTGTATATCTTTAATTTTTTATACTTGTTGTGTTTTTTTGAGTTTTTCTTGATTTATTCCCAATCCAATTCAAACTCTTCACTCTTTTTCCTTCTTGAGTTTTTGCCAATTCTGAGTCTAGAAACTTTGAGTGTATGCACTAAAAAAAAGTTGCTTTGGTGGACATTCCCACTTTACTCATGCTATTTTCACCCAAGGTTTCTAAGTGCATGAATTAAGGAGATTTTATTGCTGGACTTCTCCCTTTGCACATGCTATGTATGGCTAAGTAAGAAAGCACATCGGTTGAGAAGGCATTTTGTGGAGAAATAAAGTGTTTGATCATCCTAATTTAGAGCCATTACTTTGAAGAGGATTTTTGTTCTGTGTAAAAGAGTTGCTTTTGTGGACTTGCCTATTGTTGCATGAATCATTCTTCTCAAGAATGAAAGTGCATTGCACAAAAATCCTTAACTTGAACAAAAGTTGGTTTATGATAGTATTTTCAGATTCTCAATCTCATACACCCTCTTGGAAGGAGATTTTTTTTGGCATGTAACTACTAATTGCTGTATTCCACTATTGAAAGCTATGACATTTTTGAAAACCTCTATGCCTATTCTATTAAGGAAAAGGGGGGAGTGAGGAGGGAGGTTGGACCTTATTATTGACTATAGTTTTCCCTTGAGTTATCTTGTTGTCACACCCCTCTTTCCGGTTGGAGTGAAAGTGAGAGTTTAGTTTTCAATGACAGGTAACGGTTGCTCTCACTTTGTTCATATGAATTCCTCCTTGAACAAAAGTGTGAGAAGGTGCTTCAGAAGTGGTTTGACACCTCATGAAGGTCTTGTAGTTCAAGCTAATATTCCCCAAACTTTGTACTTGCAACTTTGGAAATAAAGGTAACATCTATTTGGTTGTTATATCGAACTTGTTCATTATGTCTCTTTCTTTGCTTCAATCAATGAATTGGTTAACATCAGGAATCACTCCCTTTTAATCAATTTTCTAACTCCATAACCCATAGAATTCAAAGCAATGCAATTTTCATTCATAATTTTGATCTCTGAACTTGTTGTTTTCTGCATTTCCACACACAAATCTGCAATGTAAATTCCATCCTTCGATGTAAATTTGCAATGTTGCTTGCGGTTTTTGAGTGTTTTAATGCAAATTTCATGTTTGATATCTTATATTACAGAGAGAATTTAACGCAGTTTGGTAGCACTCATGGGTCTTCAATGCTCATATTTTGAAGACAACCTTGTTGAGATAAAAGGTATGTTTGGGCTTCATTTGCAGAATATTTTTCACCTTGTGCTCATGGCTACTAGGAATTCCTACTATAAGGTGATTCTTACTAATGTTTCTATGTGGGTCCATGACAGGATAGACAATGACTTTTTTGAAGGAAGAGCTCTTTGCTACCCTATGCTCGATGGGGAATGAGAATTCCCCGAGTATGAATGGGTTACCTTGCAAGCTCTACAAGGCAATGTGGGACACAATAGGGGATGGTTTTTCTACTTGGCATATGAGGCCTTCTCCTCAAGATTTTAACTAGGGGTTGTTTAAGTTGATTCCCAAGAATGCTTCAAGAGACTCCACCTATCACTTTGCTTGAAGTGGCCTATAATACCCTGGCCAAGGAAATATCTCTTAAGGTTCATAATGTTGTTCGGAGGGAACAAACAAGTTTTGTGTGGGGGTTTATCTTGGATATAGTGATCTCAGCATGGGAGGCCATAAAATGGGCTAGGGTGTCTGGACAGGAGTCCATCTTCTTGAAGATTGACCCACAAGGCCTGGGATCAGATTGTTTGGTCTTTTATCATTGAAATGTTGACATGTCGAGGATTTCTCTCTCGTTGTGCTGAGATGATAAACACACTTTTTTCCAGTGCCTCAACATTTGTATCAATGAAGATTTCCCTGTCCCTGTGTATTTTTTTGCACTGGTCTATTCAACATGGGTGCCCTGCTTTCAAACTCATTTGATATAGAAAGTTGGATTCTTCAAAAGCTTTTCTAGAAAATCCTACACCATCTTTAATTTTCTTTTCTTCTGTCAAAAGCTTGGATGATTCTCTTACTCAAATTCTTGGACGAAAGGATAGTTAGGACTGAACATTTTGTTTCTGTCCAAGTTCTTTTTCTCTTTATTTATTATCAAATCAAAGACCTGCCTGGTCCTTTTCTCAAGAGGCTGTGCGAATGTTTTAAAATAGATTATGCATATGATCTTGCCAATGCTTAAATGGAGGTTTACATCTAGGATTAGTTCATATTTATTTATGTTTCAATACAAGACCATCTATGAAGTGTTTGCTCATAAAATATTGTGAACATTACGAGGACATTTTTGCCTTACATACATTATTACAATTAATGTTCATAATATATTTTGAACTTTAATCTATTAACATTATATTGTTTAAACTTATTGAGTTATATTTCATTTATAACTTGTTTAAAGTTAATGTAGTGTATATTTAAAAAGTTAAGTGATTATATTTGTTGTGAACCCCTCACAAAAAAATCTAGGAAAAGGTGGCCCCAACGCACAGAAAAAAGGACAGAGAAAAGATGGAAAACATTAGGACAACCAGTCCAAGCCGCAAGCAAAGAAGGACACCAGAAGGACAAAGAATGATACCGGGAAGTGGTACAACTTCCATAAGATCCCTTGGCATAACACTACTGACTGTTGCTTAAAGAAGTCACTGGTGGCCGAAGTGAAAGCCTCTTAATCAAATGCGGGTTCTGACTCTAAGTCAGAACCAAAAAGGGGAAGACAAATAATTGACATGGAACCCAATGCCACTGGTTCTACCACCAAGCTCCAACAGGGATAACCAGACAAGCCAGAAGAAGGAGAGCGCCTCTTCCATTCACATATGTGGGTAAAAGACACCCTGTTGCACTTCATCATTGATAGTGCTAGCTAGAAGAACCTGATTTCAACAAAGGTCATCAAGCGGTTGGCCCTGTCGACAATGCCACACCCACAACCCTACACCATTGGATGGCTCTGCTAAGGAAGAGATCTCCGCGTCAACCAATAGTTCTGAATATCGTACGCCATCAAGCCCTTCAAAGATGAGGTATTGTGTGATGTTTCTCCTCTCAAAGTTTGTGATGTTCTTTTGGGCCAACCTTATTTATGGAAATGTCATATTGTATATGATTCTAGGCCTCCTAGTGTTATTATTACTTTGAATGGGAAATTATACAGGATACCTGAGGTTGTCAAACCTAGTGCTATTTCCTTGATCTCTGCTAAGCAATGCGGGAAGGTCATATCTCAGATGGGGAATTTTGTCTTCTTCGTGATTCGCTCTCAAAATGAGATAAAGATCACAACCACATGAAGGATCTCCACGGTCGACCTCTCCACACAACAAAAGCGAGTAGATAAGGTTGTGGAAGAATGCTCAGATATCTTCTCCTCACCTACCAGGGTACCTCTGCACTGCCAAGTCAAGCACCCCATCGATCTGACCCCTCACGCACCACTGCCCAATGGGCCAGTCTATCGCCTCTCTTTGTTAGAGAATGAGGATATTAAGTGAAAGATCCAAGAATTGATCTACAATGGGCACATCCATACCAAATCATAACCTTGCAGGAGCCCAATCATGTTGGTACAGAAGAAAGATGGAACCTAGCAATTTTCCATTGATTACCGGGCTCGAAATTAAATCATAGTCAGAAATCAGTACCTCATTCCCCGAATCGATGACCTCCTTGATCAACTCATGGGGGGAAAATACTTCAGTAATATTGATCTTAAGTCTGGCTACCATCAGGTCTCGATAGAACAAACATATGTATGGAAGACCACCTTCATGTCAAACGAAGGCCTTTTTGAATGGTTGGTCAAGCCCTTTGGTATGACAAATGCCCTAGCCACTTTCATGAGGATTATGAATGATATCCTGCGATCATTCACCAATAATTTTGTAGTGGTTTATCCGGATGACATTCTCATTTACAACGAGACTTGGGTCGAACACTTGCAGCATATTCATTAGGTTCTACACACCCTGCGTTAGCACAAGTTATACGCCAACTTGGAAAAATGCTCCTTCGGCATGGACAAGATCCATTACCTAGGATACATCATTGATCAACATGGCGTACATCCAGCCAAGATCCAACCAAGATCCAAGTCATATCCAACCAAGATCCAAGTCATCCATGACTGGTCAACCCCAACCACACTCACAGAGCTTCGGAGCTTCTTGGGCGTTGCCAATTTCTACCATAGGTTTGTGTTGGTACTCTCTCATATTGCATGGGCCCTCGGCCAAATAACCAAGGGTGGTGGTAAGGCTACATTTGTGTGGGGCCAAACAAAACAACAAGTGTTCCATGATTTGAAGCAGCGCTTCTGTGCTTGCGCTCATGTTTAGTATTTTAAGTTAAATAGTAGTAATAAATAAATCTAGTAATATATAAATTATTGAAATACAAAATTTACAAAAAACTATAGATACTTTAAAAAGTGTTATAGAAACTAGATTTAGATTAAATAGTAGTAATAAATAAATCTAGTGATATACAAATAAATAAATTATTTAAATACAAAACTAAAAAAATAAAACTATGGATACTTTAAAAGTGTTATAGAAATTGGATTTAAGTAAGAAGTTCCTCCAAGATATTTGTAAGTTGTGTATCCATGAAAAAACATCAATTAATCCCTATGAATAGTTTACTCATTGATTGATTCTCTTCCTCGTCATAGATAATTATAAAAAGACAAAAACCACAATATTAGAGTGTCAAGGAAAAAAAGAAGAGTTGGAACTAATATCAAGGTAGTAAAGTTTGTTCGGGCTTTATAGATATAAAAGATAATAACTTTAAAAAAAATATTGATTTAGAAAGTGATATAAGTAATAAGAATGTGGAATTTCTTCTAAATTATTTATTACAATTAAATCTTATAATTTAAATAATAGTAATTTGGAATATATTCTAAAATATTTAATGTAAATTTCATTTAAAAAAAATTAGACAATAAGTATTTGTTGTGAGCTAATAAAAAAAGGAAATATTTAATCTTAAAACAACTCCAAAGTCACATAAGTGGATTGAAAGAGGAAAGTAAAATAATGAACACTAATAAGATGATTGAAAAAGGAAAATAAAGATTAATGAAGTTTGAAGATTTTTGACATGAACACCTAAATGTAATTAATGTAGTTTCATAGGAAATATCACAATCATCTTTTTTTATGTGTTTCTCTTGTAATATTTAGATCTTCTTATGTAAAAATATTTTTCTTTAAATGGCAAAAATAACAAATCTTTCATCACTCTTTTTGTAAAATTAGACATGCCAAGTAAACCTAACAAAACTTTGATTAGATAATATCAAGGGAGGTGCTTCTAGAATATGAGTGTGTAAGAATAAAATAAGAATAGAATTGTGAAAATCAAAATGTCAACTTGAATCCATTTTTATTAGTCCATAATTCATTTTTATTTTGTATTGATGTTATTAATGTATAAGCATCTTTCTTAGTATTGTTTATTCACCTAAATAAACTAAATATGTTCATATATAATTAATCTCTATTAGAAATTAATACTCTTATAACATTACCCAATCACACCCTATCTAAAAGAATTAACACAATATTAATTAAATACATTATAACATTTAATTATTAACTATTATTATAATAAACAAACATCAATAACTTAACCTTCATCATCAAAATAAAATGGCTTCTCAAATTTGAAGTCATCTAGAAAAATAACAAAAATATTATTTTTATTTTTATCATAAACACACAATTTCTTTGTGCCTTGACTTGTTAAAAAAAAAAGACAAATAGGCATGTAGAAATTCTAAGTGACTACAAAAATACATTTAATCTCTAACCCTTGATATTAAAAAGGGAATAATTATGTTGAAGACATGATATACTATGGAAAAGGATATAATATCGAATAATTGTGTTGAAGACAGGGTGAAAAAGGATATAATATCTTTCTCACAACTAAAGAGTACTATGTTTAATGAATATAAATTTACTTTTATTTAACAAAATAATGGGGTTTCTAAAAATTTAATGTTAAAAGATTAATTAATTTATCAATTATTATTTTTAAAAAATATATTTTAATAGTAAATTGCATAATTAAATTTAAAAGTTAATTTTCAATTTTTTAGAATTTTTATGGGAGTATTTTCTTATAATTTTTATTGAAATTTTGTTAAAAACTATTGAAATTCTTGATTGATTTAAGTGATTAAATCTATATAATTTTAAATTTCAGAGTTTTTCAAGATGTTGAATTCATTGAATTTGTTTATGCATTCTTAAATGCAAATCAAATAACAGAAAATGATGATTCACAAATATCTGTTTAGCGGATTCAGATAAAAATTTAAAAAGTCTAATGTAAACTAAACACTAAACTAGTAAATGCAAACTTATTTCAGACATTAGACGGCACCAGACAAAATTCCGAGATGGTGTTGATTTTATTTGGTTGGAATTCATAAATTTGAACCGAAGAATAATTTTAAAGCACATACCGATCAAATTTCAGATTTCAGAAAATAAGAATTTAGCCCAAAATTAACTTATAACACTCAAACCCTACATCTAACAATCAAAACCAGAATGAATGAAAATAGAACAAATTCTATTTTCACGGAGAAGAGCACTAAATTGGAGACGAAAAAGGTTAAAAAACCCTAAGTCACAAAGAACAACTTTATGTACCTGTTGGTGATGATGGAGCGTCCAGCCATTTTCGATTCTCTTTGTCTAAATTCTCAACCAATGAGCACTTACAATCGCTGTTACCCATCTGACCAAGCCATGCTTAATATAGTAATTCCTTCTTCCTATAATTACAAATTAATATACAAAATTCACAAACCAGAAATCAAATTTTATTACAAAAATTGATTTGCTAGGTGCATCAAATAAAATGGACTAAATTAGAATGACAACCAAGAGGACCTTGTGGCACTCGGATCATTTTAGCTTTCAAAAAATTTTGATGTGAGCTGCTAGATGAAAACAGAACCATCATGCTCTACATTTAGATATAATACTTCTAGGCTACCAACAATGCAGCTAGGCGAGGGGGTCAAATTTAGAGTGCTGAGGTGAAGCAAATACCAGATAGTGTCCATGAAATATTTTTATGATAGATGCATATCTGTGATTGGACGCCATGTAGAAGATATCCACCTATTATAAAACAACAACTATGCTTTGGACAACAAACATCTCAGTTTTTTTGTTCTCAAATGGATAGAACCAGGGAGCTTCGAGCGGAGGGATGGATATAGACACAATTCAGAAAATGATAACGGCTGAGGGAATAGTGGCTGGGGCCATTCATACTCACATAGTGGAATAGAGAATAGTTGTTGGGGCCATTATTTTTACAGGTTAATCTAAAGCACGCAGTAGTAATGGAAATTTCTCTGGCTCGGATTCATAGAATCAATAACAACAAATTTAACATTATTCCTGCAGCAAAATTTACCATCATAATCGAGACCTCAAAAAGAAGCCAAATTAATCGTAACATGCAACATCTGTTAAACACCTTAATACTTAGCAAATTGAATAACTTACGTGACTGGGCAAGAACCAAACATGGTGACTGGAAGATAACACACATATGGTAATGACAATGCACGATAACTTCCACTATATACTGTCGATCGAACCCTACACCTTTTTTCTTTGCAGTCAATCGAACCCCACACCTTTTTTCTTTACATCCATATACTGTCAATCGAACCCCATACCGTTTTTTCTTTGCATCCAAATCTTTCTCTGCCAGTTTCGTCCCTCAGTGATCGAACACTCTCACAAACAAAATTACAGAACATACTTAAACAAGCAAACAACACACAATTATACAATTATAGAACATCCACAAACAAACACACACCACACACATAGAATCACAATATACATAGAAAGACATCCACACATAGACGCACAATATACACAGAAAGGCATACACACAGAGCGCTCCACAGAACAAACATACACAGAGCATGCGAGCAGAACTCGATCTCCATCGAAATGGGATCTCCATCGAAATGAAAGAATATACAGAAATGAGTGATTGAGAAGAACGCATTTGCTTTATGCACAAACTGCTTGGTCAATCGATCAAGATCAAACAACTTCATACACTCGCTTGCTTGGTTGGATCTTGGCCGTTCAACCAAGTTTGTTAGAATCTGACGGCATAAAAGTGCTTATGAAAAAATTTAAAATTCAGTTGCGATGCTTTTTGATTTTTTGAAATTGACGGCTTCAAAGAAAATTCAAAATTCTGTTGAAATGCTTTTTGTTTTTGTTAGAATAATGCTTTTTGCTTTTGTGAGACTGATGGCACAAAAACATAGACGTTGCAGGTTGAGGTAAAACATAGTTCCATCATTTTTACTGTTTTAGAACATAGTTCCGTCATACTAAATTTAATGTTGTGTTTTTTTGTTTTCTTTTAAATTTAGTGTTGTGTTTCTATTGTTTTACTAAATTTATTGTTGAGATATTTTATAATTATTATTTTTTAAAATTGTAAGCTACTACCAACTTATTGTGAACATTACGAGGACTTTTCTACTTTACATACATTATTACAATTAATGTTCATAATATATTTTGAACTTTAATCTATTAACATTAGATTGAGTTATATTTCATTTATAATTGTTTAAATCTAATGTAGTGTATATTTAAAAAGTTAAGTGATTATAATTGTTGTGATTATATTAAACTTTAAAAAATATATACTTTATATGTTTAAAAAATATAACTTAATTTATATATTAAAAGAGTTAAATAATTATATTTGTTGTCATGATATTGTATTTTAAAAATATAATTTATTATATTTAAATAATTAAATTTATTGTAAATGATTCATGAATTAAATGATTACAATTATTATTGATGAATTAAATGGTAATCATTAATATTGTTATTTTTAAAAATATATATTTTTAGAAAATTTAATAGTAAATACCTTCAATTAAAGGATGTGACTTCAAATTAATTATAATTACTAGTATTACTAGTCATTCAAATTAGTTTAATCATCATTGTTTTTTTTTATAAGTAAAATAGGATGGATCCTATTATATTATCATAGACAAAATATAGTAATTGTATGTGATGCCAGTTGTCCCGCCTGAGCAGGAAACTAAGACAGCTGGGCATCCTATGCCAAGTGTTTCTCTTTTGACAAAATAGACATGGTTTCATCCTGCCCGAAGGAAACCAAGACTGTCATTTGTAAGGTTTAAACCATATGCCATAGCTAGATGTAAGGAAACTGAAAAAACTAACTAAACTAGAGCTTCAAGCATAACAGAAAAGAGACTCCTAACCGAGAGCATCATTAAACCGCTTTACCCGTGTGCCTCTTCTCGTTTCTCTGTTGTTGCCATCCTGCTGGAAGCACGTATGGCTGCGCACATGTTGGGCATTGCCTCTATGGTAGATTTTTGGAGTGGGCCGTGAAGAGCATATCAAGACGTCAGTCAATTCTGGTAAGGCAAAAAACCTGGTCATCCATCAGACTTCTTAGCTCGAAGATGAGTGCGAGGTGCCCTGAATCAGTGAAGGGTGGCTGCTCGAGCCAGTGGCTGTTGACGGAGGCTGGGTGTCCAGACTCCATTGCTTCTCTGCTCGTTTTCTCCAAACAGTTGAGAGACTGGGTCACTGTCCCTGTGGTCGCATCGAGAGGGGTCTCTTATTCAAAAAAACAGGTGGGGAAGTGCTCCTCCAGGCTATTGGCTTTGAAATCCTTCTGAATGTCCCTGGGTGGAGGCTTGTCTTCCACTCCAAAATCAGTAGGTGGGTTCCAGTTATCTGGGACTGTAAACAGCGGGAGATTGGGGTAGCTCTGCATGGCATCCTCTAAAGCAATTTCCTCCACGTACACCATGGGAGCCATCTATGATTTCCTCCATAGTTGAGTGGATGCTATGGCCAACGCTTGTTCAAACTTCCTTTGTCGCTGGCGTCGAGACTCGACCGTGTACCAAGCAGCACCTCTGCCTGGATTTCCTCGTGCCCTGGGCATGGTGGAGACCCTGGGAATGATCAGGGTTCCTAGTAGATGGACAACTCTGCTCCAGAGCTTCAACGGGGCCTTAAATCTCTACTCCAGTGGAGTATATTGCGAATGCGCAGGTGAAGTGAGCACTGCAATGATCAAATGCTTCTCTATACTTTCAATCCCGGTGATAAGGCAGAGGGCTTCCACGACCTCCATAGCCATTAAGACTTGGTGTTGTGTGCACTGGAGGATGGTACAGTTCCCTTGCATGAGGAGGCTCGTCGCTTGGTAATGGCTGTTGTGATCTATGGTGAATTAATGGCAGAGGGGATGGTCTTGAGTTGATGCATTAATAATGCATCTCGACATCAGCTCGCGTGTCTCCGAATAACTACGTGGCACCCCATCCGGGGGAGATAGGTCACTGGCGGCTAAAGTTTGGCATCTGGTGAAGATGTCTGAGCATTTTGAGACATGGTCCACCCAGCAAGAGTAGTCGGCTTCCCTTTCGACTGCTTCATTTGCTAGATAATCCGCTACCCTATTTGAAGCTCGCTTCACATGGGAAGGTATGATGCTGAGATGGGGTTGAAGGAGGCAATTGAAATCTTCTAGCAGTCCGGAGAGTCGCCAGCTCGGTGAGATTTTTGAAGGGTGGCTTCCATTGAGAATTTTGGTGATTAAATGAATAATGACTTGTGAGTCACCTTCTAGGACCAATTTGTAGTGATCTTTGTCCATAACTGCTTGGAGGCCCCTCAATAACTCTGTTAGCTCTGCCATATTGTTTGTTGTTTCCCCTAAGAAGAACGCTATCAGGCCCAGGATCTCTCCTTTGGAGTCTCTGATCACTGCTCCATATCCTGTTGTTCCTGGGTTGCCTTTGGAGGCTCCATCAAAGTTGATTTTGATGAAGTGTGCGGAGGGGGGGGACCAAGTGATTGGGCTGATCTGTATAGGTTTGTTGATCCTTGGTGTTGATTGATTGATTAGGATGGGCTGCCAGCATTGAAGGATGCGATGTTCCTCGGGATTGCAATTGAGGTCCTCTGCTTTCCATGATTTGCTCCTAATTGTTTCTTTGATTAGAGAGTTGATTCTTTCCCATGTGGCCTCCGACGTGGAAGCTTGGGAGTTAAAAATTCTTTTGATTCTTTCCTTCTAGAGTTGTTAAAGGACGAATCCTGGTAGAAGCTTCCATATGTGGTTTAGAAGTGGGTTCTTGTAGGTGATGTGGTCCCAGTTCTCTATTGTATCATTGATGCTGTTTCGCTGTCGATTGGATTTGCGCATGATTTGCGTGCCTTGATCCCATATTTTTTGGCTATAACAGCATCCATTGAAGAGATGTTCTTTGGTTTCCTCTTGTTGGTAGCAGAGCACACAGAGGGATGGCCCAATGAAGCCTCTTTTCCTAAGGTTATCCCAGGTTAAGGTCCGATTGTGCACCACCAGCCACAGGAAGGTGGAGACCTTAGGCTAGAGAGCTGGATTCCAGACTTTACTCTATATGGGCTCTTTGATTTCACCTTGGGGATTTCTATGTAGGAAGTAGGCTTCTTCTATTGTGAAGGTCCCAGCTGTGGAGTATCCCCATCTCAAGATGTCCGACCCTTCTCTTCTGGGAATCTTTCGACAGTTGACTTGAGATTTCCAGCCCTGTAGATTGAGATTCTTTGGAACTCCAAGGTCTTGGTTAGAGGTTTTCCATTGATGCTAGGGAAGGTGTTGTCCTTGAGGTTTCCAAAGATCCTTAACTTTTAAGGAGGTGTGTGGATTCAGAGCGCCCTTGAGAGTTGATAGGTCCTCCATTTCATTCAGGGGTTTGAATTGTTGCCAGGAGTCATGTCAGAACATGGCACTATCTCCATCTCGGACCTCCGAAAAGGAATGGTTCTCTACCAGAGTGCAATTTTTCCATGTAGTGTTCCATATGTTGGATCCTTGGATTTTGTTATTATGCCTTATTAGCTAGTTGACTGTCGCGAGGGGGGCGTACTTTTGTGTCCTAATTTATTCCTAGGCCACTATTGGAGTTTTTAGCCAGTGCCACCAGATCTTGGCTCCCATGACTTGATTGAGCTTCCTTGGGTACCGGAGACCTAATCCTCCTTGGCTTTTGGGCATGCAGATTTTATCCCAGTTTACTAACGCCCATTTCTTGTTAGGTTGGTGTCCATGCCAGAGGAAATTCCACTGAAGGTTTTTGATGGATCTAATAACATGTTTAGGAGTAGCTAGGACCGTGAAGAGATAGGTGGGAAGAGTCTGCAAAAATGATTTTAGGAGGACTAGCCGTGAATCAATGTTAAGGGGTCTAAAGGTCCAATTACTTATTCTGTTAGAAATGGAAAGGAGAAGACTGTCCTAGGAGATGGATCTGGAGGCAGCTCCCGTGAGGGGAACGCCCAGATAAGTGGATGGAAGGGAGCTCAAGGGTATTCCTAGGAGTCTGGAGATATGAATTTGAACAGGGGATGGAGCATTGAAGAAGTAGATCTTGAACTTGTCATAGTTTAGGGACATGCTTGAGGCTTCTGTGAAGTCAGAGAGGATGGAGTTGAGCTTATTGGTCTCTCGGACCATGGGGGAGTTCAAAAGGAGGTTGTCATCGATGAACTGACTATGGGAGAGAGCTGGATGAATGTTGTGAAGAGGTAGTCCTTTGAGGGAGCCATCGGTGAGTGCAGCCTTGATGCATCTTCCTAGGCCTTCTGCCATGAGAACAAACAGGAAGGGCGAGAGGGGGTCTCCCTGTCTGATGCCTCAGGAGGGTGAGAAAGGTCTATATGGGACACCATTTACCATGATGGAGAAGAATGTTGAGGAGATAAGCTTGAGGATCCAGTTGACCCAACCCTGATCGAAACCAAAAGAATCTAGGATGGCTCTGAGATATTGCCAGCTGGCTCGATCAAACGCTTTGGAGAGGTCGAGTTTGATTAGCATACCTGGGTTTCTTGAAGCTTTGAGGGAGTGGATGACCTCGTGAGCGAGGATGACGTTGTCCATGATTTGTCTCCCTTCTACATACCCTTCCTACTCTTTGGAGATGACATGAGTCAGAATGGGTTTGAATCGGTTAGATACTATCTTCGTTATAATTTTGTAGATGACGTTGCAAAGCGCTATGGGTCTAAACTCTTTGGGATTTGTGACTCTTTCTTCTTTCGGATTGAGAGTTAGGAAGGTTGCATTGAGGGCCGAGAGGACCACTATTGATGTTCTCGATTCCTCTACTACTTCCCAGATGTCTTTTTTTATCAGATCCCAGCAATGATGGAAGAAATCGGTAGTCAACCCATCCGGGCCTGTGGCTTTTCGTGGGGGCATGTCTTTTGCTGCCTAATCCACTTCCTCTTGGGTGATGGGCCTTGTTAATGCAACATTTTTCTCCTAGGTTACCAGTGAAGGTAGGTGCCTGCTGATTCTTCGTATAGCTTGTGTTATGTCCTCCTTGGTTTCCGTTAACAGGTCCTGATAGAAGTTGATTAGCTCTGATTCAATTTTGGAGTGTTCTCTAACTGTGTTACCCTAGCCATCTTCTAAATGGGTGATTCTGTTGACATGGCGCCAGTGCATCATTTCTTTATGGAAGAATTTTGTGTTCCTTTCCCCTTCCTTGAGCCATTGTACTTTGGATTTTTGCTTCCATAGAATTTCCTCTTGCTTGCTTCTTTATTTCTTCTTCTTTCTTCTAATTGTAGCAGAATAAATTAAAGAAAGTCTAAATAAGTTTCTCAAAGTACCTTGGCAGGAGCATGTGGATTTTGAGGTTCATTGCCTTTCATAGTAAAAATTTTTGGAAGATTTCAATTCCAGGTTATTTGCAGAGAAATGTATGACCAAGTTAAGTCAACAGGGGGAAGGGTTAACCCTAAACCCTTCCCCTTTAGATCCTATAGGTCCATCTTGAATAATAATTCTGAACTCTATTCTGATGATGAGATAATAAGTTTCCTTGTGTGAGTAGGGAGAACCAATTTAGACTGCCACTCAGGATTTTTCAAACCAGCTATCTGTTAAAGGTATATTTTGAATTGATCATTTAGCTAAATTTTTAAGAACTTAATTCAATTATCCTTGCAGATTTCTAGGATTATGGAATAACTAGACAAAAACTGAAAAATTGATGATTCAATTTATTTTGGTCAGAATAGATTATTTCGCCCCAAATTTTGACAGGAAGGACAATCATGAAAAGAATATTGACAGTGAACCATGGTACTTGAATCAAGCTGGACCTTTTTCAAGAAATGGGGCATTAGCTTCAACTCTGCAGCAAGTCCATCTTCAGTGCCAGCATGGTTAAGAATTACTTTCTTGCTGCATGAGTTTTGGAATGAAGAAACATTTGTAGCCATTGCCAATGATCTTGGAAAATTTGCTATATTTTTAGATTTAACTACTCCAAATAAAATGTCCACTTGTGCAAAAATCTGCTTAGAAATGGACAATCCCCCGAGCAGCTACACTCGACTACCTATGGGTGCAAGAGGTAGGTTATCAAAATGTTGAATTTCAATCTTATGTAGTGTTATGATTATGTGCATATCATCCACACATTCCCAAAAGAGTTAACACGGGAACATAGATTAGACAGAAGACAATTTAAACATAAGAATGGGAAAAAGAGAAAACAATGATAGACAAAACCAAGACTATAACTCTTGACAAGGTAGAAGTTCCATTCAACAATACACTCTATGTATTAAGTGAGAACTCAGAAAAGAAAGCAGAATCAACAAAAGGAACATATAGAAAAGAAGCTTAAGAGGAAGGTATCATTCAGTAATCAATGAAGAAGAAATTCCTAAGGTTGTATATAGGTCATGACCTATCATTCAGATAGGTCATGAAGAATTAGAGAAAGAAATTCAATATCAGACAGAGAAGACTAATAAGTAGGAGAAGAATCATAGTACCCTTGGATAATCAGCTTGCAGCAAGGGATTCTACTTCTTATATTTCTCTTAACTAATCTCTTTTTTTTAAAGAGGATTATTGCTTCCTAAATTAAAGGTCACAAAGAGACCCCTGAAGTGAGACCCAGGGCATTCTATTTTTTTTTGGCATTGTGATAGTCATGCCTAGATCATAAAGTTTATCTTTGACGTTTGCTTCTATATGAATGGCCTTCACACTTCCACTGTGCATCAAAACTTATGTACTAAGCAGTACTGTGGTCATTTGCACATTAATAAACATATCTTATCTTATCTTATCGTATCTAGTTACCTTTGAACCCTTCCACTTTCAAACATTAACACACCCCAACAATGAAGTTTATCATTTAAAAAGCAAGTTAGCAAAATATCAACAAAATAATAAGGTATCACAAATTCAAGATCTCAAGAAGAAATTCAACAAAAAATTAACAAAAAAAAAAGATGAAGCAATTTATTGCCTAAAAAACCATAGTCAAAACCTACTTAAACTGGTGGGTCAAGTCAATTTGAATTAAAACTAAAAAACAAATTTACTTAACGTTTATGTGCTACATCCCTTGCATTGACCACCTTAATAATAGAAAAGGACGCTCTAGCTCTAGAAACAAAAGTTGACATAGAAAAAAATTACAAAGGATTCAATACTTTTCAGCAAAATTCGGTGTCCACAAATAAGAATGTTAATCTCATCAATAAGCATTCTTTGCAGTTATTCTTTCTTCCACCCTATCGTGCAACTAAACAAACATTGACTACCCTGTATCTAAATGAACCAACATTGACCTATTGATATATCAGGACATTTTAAATTCATATAAATTCATAAATTAATCCCTACAACAATTCCAACGTCTTATTAAACTCGGTTCATTTGGAAGACGAAAAATACTCTTCAATAAAATAATTGATTTCCTAGACATTATATCAATACCATTGCCTTAGATGCAAGCCTAAAAACCTAAAAGTCTTAGACTGCAATTGATCAGCTGGAAACATTAAAAGCAACCAACAGAAAGAAAAATTGAACAAGCTTGTATACAAAACACAACGAACACAGAAGCAATCAGAAAGAAAGAAGTGATAAGAGTACAGTGTACACCACCCAAACGTTACGCATCAAAGGTCATTAAACTCATTAAACACGCAAACGCAGTGGAAGGACTAAATCCGAAGCTGGAGAATCCGTAAATTTAAATAGTACATTAGCAGTTTGCCTCATATTTTAGACATTATTTATTAAGCTACCCTGTCATGCATAGACTTGAAAAAATCCCTAGCAACGGAATATTGGTGACCTTATTTATTATGCATTCCTGTCATGCATAGCTTGAAAAAAGCGCTAGCAATACAATTTAGATGACAATATTTATTATGCAACCCCGTCATGCATAAATTGAAAAAGAGCTCGAGCAATACACTATATGTGACATTATTTATTAATAATTACGCAAGGCCCTGGAAATATAGGTGAGATTAAGACACCTAAATATTTAAATTCCGACAGGCACAAAAGACCTATAAACACAGATTTATTAGAAATGTAGCTGCAAGCAAAGCAGTGTATGTCTGGATAAAATATTTGGAAAAAAAAATCACAAAATACCTGTAAAAAGGCCGTGAAAGAAGCATAAAGGTTAATTCCACCGAGCAATCCAGTCGTGCCTCCATGATAAGGATATGCAACATTAAAGCAGCGAACCAACTCGACCCTTCTCTTCTCTTCCAGGTGATAGATGATCATAGAAAAAACAGAAAAGACAAACAACCACACATACAAATAACAGAGACCACACAACACTTATAACAAAGACCACGAAACACATATAAGAGACACCACGACAATCAAACACACACAGAGCCCAGAAGAGAAGAGAATTATCAAAGGCGCAGGCAAAGGGTGATGAAGAGCAAGCAAACATTATAAATAGAGGCGCAGGATACTCTTCACCAACGACTAATTTTCTCTCTAAATAAATTAGATACACTGCTAAATTTCTTTCTACCTTCTACTTGGCACTGTTTGCTTACCGTCTGCTAACTTTTCCTCAACTACCACCCTGCTCCCGCTCCTTCCTTCATTGCCAACTATTCCTCCACCACCACCCCGCTCCGGCTCCTTAGTCTGCTGCCAAATCCTCCACCACCATTACTTGCTTTTTGTGTTTTTTTTTCTCACTTACTTTTTGTGTTTTTTTCACAAAAAGCAATCAATTAACAATTAAAAATAGTAGTTCAATCACTTTTACATAGTAGTACTTCATAATCAATTAACAATTATATAATTTTACGTCACCTTTTCTGCTTATATTTTTCAATTAAAAAATTATTATAATTAAAATTTATAATAAATATTATAATTTTAAATTTCTAAATTTTAGCTCAGTTCTAAAATGATCAATAAATAATTTTATTTAAAACTTGTAAAAATTACGTATTTATGACCATAAAAATTGTGGAAAAACAAAAACATGGATACTCCATGTTTTGTACAAAATATAAATATATTTCATGTTTTGTACAAAATGTAAATTTCTTTTCTCTTCAATGAAATAAAATTTAACCTTTTTTTATGAGGAAAAAACTAATTAAATAAAATTTTACTATGGTGAGAGATGTTAAGTAATTTATTGTTTAAATAGAAATGTAAAAAAGTCTATGGTTAATGAATCCTTAACCAATCAAGGATTAGTTTATCATTCAATACATTTAACATTTTGTTAATAGAGTTGCATTCTAGTGAAAATGGAACTCCAAACCTTTTCCATGTAGATATAGATATTTAGAGTATATAAAAAGTTTTGAGCAATAAACCCACTTAGAAAAGAAAAAATTTAGGTGTTGTATATATGAGGGTGTATTTGTTCATTGATTGTTCATGAGATATATGGTTACTCATTCTATGAGTTCGAGTATGCTTGGCTTCATCATTTTAGTTCAACCATTGTAAAAATCAAAACGTATATATGTATTTATATGAGCTTTATATTCATTAACAAAGAAGTTAATGAGGATATCATTACTCCATGGGTATACAATTAAAATTTTAAGGACAAATGGCAAGCCATCAACATCAAACATCTTTGCAAGAAGGATGGTCAATTGAAGGCTGTTTTGAAGACAACACCCATCACATCTCTATTGAACTTAATTCATATGATTATCTCTCTTGTGTGATTGAGTATGTTCTTTAGTACTAAAGGCTTGTATTGAGCTATCCACCTTGCAAGAGGGAAAAGAGATTTGTGTCCATGTAGTCAAGGCAAAAGTTGAGATGAATGATTTTGTTGGTAACTCCCTTGTATTAATGTATGCCAAGTTCAAGTTTGCGTAGGCTTCAAGTGAACTATTTGACAAAATGTTTGAAAGAGGTGTAGTTTCATGGAATGCGATTATTGTTGTATATACTCAAAATGGACATGTCGTTGAGTTTTGTGTCAAATGCAAGTAGATGGCATTATGTTCATGCTTATTACAATGGTGTGTGTTCTTCAAGAATGTACCTTTTGTTATTCAAGAAAGCAAGATGATCCATGATTATATAATTCGAAATGGATTTGAATCTCATGTCACTGTATGAAATTCTCTTGTTGCTTTATATGCCAAATGTGAGAGAATGGAAATTATGCATCTAATCTTTCATAGAATGTATAAAATAATCCTTCTCTCTTGAAAGGAGATTATCATAGGATATGCATTGAATGGATATACTCAAGATGTTGTGACGCTATTTCATCAGATGTAGCATGAAAGCATGAAGCCCAACCTTGTATCCATTGCTAGTGACTCCATGCATGTGCTAAGTTAGGAGGTTGGAATAACAAAAGCTAATCCATGGATGTGCTATTGGAAGAGGGATTGAGATGGATAGTCATATGGAGAAATTAGAGTGATGTATACCAAGTAGGGGAATATTGAGTATACACAGATTGTTCAACCAAATATATAAAAGAAATTTGTTTTCAATATAGAATATAATGATTGTAGGGTATACTCAGGATAAAAATGGAAATAAGGTCACAAAATGTAGTTAAATGGCATGGGTCCTAACTAGGTCACCATATTAAATGTGCTCGAGGCATGTGCTCATTTTGGGCATTTACAAGAAGCAAAGTGGATCCATGATTACACA
The DNA here is from genome assembly GCA_900067695.1 of Picea abies. Lineage (NCBI taxonomy): Eukaryota > Viridiplantae > Streptophyta > Pinopsida > Pinales > Pinaceae > Picea > Picea abies. The sequence goes on along the minus strand of CBVK0105221685.1, from coordinate 5,547 downwards.
CTCAGAAGTGGATTTCAGTGGTGTTCATGCCAAATTCCTTATAGGCATGTACATAGAGTGTTGGTGTGTATATGTGGCTCGTGAAATTTTTAATGAGATGCCTCAAAGATAGATAGTCTCATGGAAATACAGACTGCCAATTGGGTGTAGAATGGACATGCTAACGGGACTTTCTCATTGTTCAATTAAATATATTTTGACTCACTACTTAAAACTTCGACCTAATTATATAACCTCCTTAGACTTGAAAAGTGTATTTTATTTCCCAAAGGAAGATGGTGTATGCTCCTCTAAGATAAAGAAATAAAATGAGTTTATTTCTATAAAGACAAGCTTTGATTAACTAGATAAATGCTACAAAATTCAACTCAGGTTGCTCACCAGGAAAATCACATTATGTTTACCACCAAAGTCGCATAACTCAAACTCAAAGAAAATTAGTTTAAACTCTACTATTACAACTATGTCTAGATACTGAACTTTTACGATTAAGCATTGTTCTAGAAGCAAAAACTAAAAAAAGCTAGTCTATATTGCTACTAGCATAAAAACACTTTGAACTAACCATACCATCAAACAATATTATTCAAAATATATTATGAAATTGATATTATTTTAAATATACAATAAACTTAGATAATCAATATATCCACTAACCAAATCTAACCCTAGTATTCTAAATTAATGGCATTCAATCATAAACACTTTTTAGGAATAAGTGAAGCCACCTTGGTTTTGTTTAATTAGCAACCTTCAAATCATGACTCAAGAGGGCATAACACATATAAATTTATCCTTAATGTTGGGCTTGATTGATAATTCATTATGTAAAAAACATATATTATTAAAATCGAATAATCTAAAAAAATGAATAATGATGACCCCCGTGTAGGTTTATATATAAACTATAATCTTCACACTTCGTTCTTTATTAATAAATCCAAGAAATATTGGAGTGATTCATTGGAACCACATACACATGCTATTCATGGTATAGGAGTGGAATGCATTGCTTGAGGAGGCTCTTTTGGAGAAGGAAAGCACATGCATTGAAAAGCGTTGAAAAAGGTGGCTTTTGTAGACTTTCCCACTTTATTCATGCTAATTTCACCCATGGAAGAAAGTGTGTTCCTTAAGGATCTTTTCTTGGTGAAATTTTCCATTTTCACATGCTCTTTTATGGCTAAGGTAGAAAGAACATGGGTTGAGAAGGAGAGAAGACAATTTTTTCCGACTCGGAGAAGTCAAATGACATTAACCAAGTTTGGAGTTTGACTCGTTCAAGTCCCCATAATGTCTTTATAACCCCTTTTCAATGTCATATCAGTCATTTTTCAACTTGTTTCAACAAACTTTCTTTCTATCAAATGACTACAAATAACAGAGAAAGCTACAAGAGGAAAAAGTAACCCATGTGTATATCTTTAATTTTTTGTACTTGTTGAGTTTTTTTGAGTTTTTCTTGATTTATTCCCAATCCAATTCAAACTCTTCACTCTTTTTCCTTCTTGAGTTTTTGCCAATTCCGAGTCTAGAAACTTTGAGTGTATGCACTGAAAAAAAGTTGCTTTTGTGGACTTTCCCACTTTACTCGTGCTATTTTCACCCAAGGTTTCTAAGTCCATGAATTAAGGAGATTTTCTTGATGGACTTCTCCCTTTTCACATGCTATGTATGGCTAAGGAAGAAAGAACATCGGTTGAGAAGGCCTTTTGTGGAGAAATAAAGTGTTTGATCATCCTAATTTAGAGCCATTACTTTGAAGAGGATTTTTGTTCTTTGGAAAAGGGTTGCTTTTGTGGACTTGACTATTGTTGCATGAATCATTCTTCTCAACAATGAAAGTGCATTGCATAAAAATCCTTAACTTGGACAAAAGTTGGTGTATGATAGTACTTTCGGCTTCTCAAGCTCATACACCCTCTTGGAAGGAGATTTTTTTTGGTATGTAACTACTAATTGCTTTATTCCACTATTGAAAGCTATGACATTTTTGAAAACATATATGCCTATTCTATTAAGGAAAAGGGGGAAGTGACGAGAGAGGTTGGACCTTATTATTGACTATAGTTTTCCCTTGAGTTATCTTGTTGTCACACCCCGCTTTCCGGTTGGAGTGAAAGTGAGAGTTTAGTTTTCAATGACATGTAAAGGTTGCTCTCACTTTGTTCATATCAACTCCTCCTTGAACAAAAGTTTGAGAAGGTGCTTCAGAAGTGGTTTGACACCTCATGAAGGTCTTGTAGTTCAAGCTACTATTCCCCAAACTTTGTACTTGAAACTTTGGAAATAAAGGTAGCATCTATTTGGTTGTTATATCGCACTTGTTCATTATGCCTCTTGCTTTGCTTCAATCAACGAATTGGTTAGCATCAGGAATCACTCCCTTTTAATCAATTTTCTAACTCCATAACCCATAGAATTCAAGGCAATGCAATTGTCATTCATAATTTTGATCTCTGAACTTGTTGTTTTTTGCATTTCCACACACAAATCTACACTTTTTAGGGCATAATTTCATGCTCTAACAACATATTTACACGTTTCACGATGAAAAATTCCATCCTTCGATGTAAATTTGCAATGTTGCTTGCGATTTTTGAGTGTTTTAATGCAAATTACAGGTCTGATATCTTATATTACAGATAGCGTTTAACGCAATTTGGCAGCACTCCTGGGTCTTCAATGCTCATATTTTGAAGAGAACCTTGCTGAGATAAAAGGTATGTTTGGGCTTCATTGTAGAATATTTTTCACCTTGTGCTCATGGCTACTAGGAATTCCTGCTATAAGGTGATTCTTCCTAATGTTTCTATGTGGGTCCAAGACAGGATAGACAGTGACTTTTTTTAAGGAAGAGCTCTTTTCTACCCTATGCTCGATGCAGAATAAAAATTCCCCAAGTATGAATGGGTTACCTTTCAAGTTCTACAAGGCAATGTGGGACACAATAGGGGATGATTTTGCTACTTGGCATATGAGGCCTTCTCCTCAGGATTTTAACCAGGGGCTGTTTAAGTTGATTCCCAAGAATTCTTCAAGAGAGTCCAAGGGGGGTGAAAACATATCACTTTGCTTGAAGTGGCCTATAATACCCTTGCCAAGGCAATAGCTCTTCAGGTTCATAATGTTGTTCAGAGGGAACAAACAAGTTTTATGTAGGGGTTTATCTCAGATACAATGATCTCAGCATGGGAGGCCATAGAATGGGCTAGGGTGTCTGGACAGGAGGCCATCTTCTTGAAGATTGACCCACAAGGCTTGGCATCAGATCGTTTGGTCTTTCATCATTGAAATGTTGACCTGTCCAGGATTTCACTCTCGATGTGCTGACATGATAAACACACTTTTTTCCAGTGCCTCAGCATTTGTATCAATGAAGATTTCCCTGTCCCTGTGTATTTTGTTGCACTGGTCTATTCAGCATGGGTGCCCTCCTTTCAAACTCATTTGATATATAAAGTTGGATTCTTCAAAATCTTTTCTAGAAAAATCTACACCATCTTTAATTTTCTTTTCTTCTGTCAAAATCTTTGATGATTCTCTTACTCAAATTCTTGGAGGAAAGGATAGTTAGGACTAAACATTTTATTTCTATCCAAGTTCTTTTTCTCTTTATTTATTATCAAATCAAAGACCTGCCTGGTCCTTTTCTTAGGAAGTTGTGCGAATGTTTTAAAATGGACTATGCATATGATCTTGCCAATGCTTAAATGGAGGTTTACATCTAGGATTAGTTCATATTTGTTTACGTTTCAAGACAAGACCATATATGAAGTGTCTAATGATAAAATATTATTGTTGAAGGATTAAATACGAGAACCACCTCTACAAAACAAAGGAGGGTGCTCCCTGCTCCCCACAAGGATTCCCTTCATATTTGACCTTATCCCAAACAGAGAAAGACATCAACATCCCTTTGGAAAATTCGGCCTCATATAGTAATGAGGACGAACCATGTATCAGTGTATATAGCTTCTTGTTTTAGGCCAATCCTCAAGATGCATATTTATCTTCTTTAATGCTTTATGAATACATATTATTTCTTGTAGAATTAAATGCACTTTTCCTTGTATTAATGTTGTCTTTTGTTGTCCCACCTGTCTAGTTAAATGTTCTTTGTTGGTTCATAACCCATCACATGAAGACTCATCATGAGCCACGGATAAAATGTTCTAAAGTGATGTTTCGAGTTTCGAATGCTTTGTCTGTATGAAGGATTATATTGGGGTCCATGCCGGTCACATGAAGACCTAGTTGGTGTTCCGATGATCAATATTCTGTTAGTCCATTACCCACACTTGGAAAATGAGGGATGCCATGAATTCCAACTAGGTTCAAGGGAGGAAACGTGTTTCTAGCCACATCCATATCTGTTGTTATGTTATTTACCTAAAATTGTAAAATTATCATCTCAAAATACTAACAATGCTTCTACTTCTATTCTTAAAAAGAAAGGTCACTTATAATTTTGAATAAAACATGAGTCCATGTAAGAATATATTAGCATGAGAACTTTATTTACATGTAAAAATCCTTCAATATGCCTTTATTCCAAATAGTTCTACCAGTAAAGATGACTTCTAAAAATAACTGACAATAAAGATGACTTATACCAATTAAAAATAGTACAAGCTAACCTTCGAGGCACTCCTTCCAAACTGTACTCTTCAAATTTGCAATCACGTCTTCTTGAAATAATGACCCTACTCTTCCTTCAATCTCTTCCAAGATTATTTCTACTGGCTACAATTAATGGTCATCAAACAAATACAATTATGTATTATCAAAGTAACCGCAATCCAAAGGAATCCCTAAGATTGCTTTCAATAGAAAAAGAATAAGTGAAGAAAGAAAAATACTGACCTCAAGGTCTTCAACAGCTTCAATTGCAGCCACGACATTACCCTCAAGGTCTTCAATAGCTTCAATTTGTGTCAACAAGAGAATATCATACTTTGCATCAAGCTAAAATCAACAAACTGAAGAAAAATATGTGAATCAAAGATTGAAGAAAAAGATGTGAAATGTATACATGCAAGTCCAAACAAACTAAATCATCTTTGAAATATATAGACACCTTAGTCGTAGGTCACTGAGGCCTTGCACTTTGGGTTTGAGGGTTGGAGAGTGAACATTTCCATGGGGAATCGGTTGAGCTATAGGAACTGAATGTGATTGAAGTTTTTTTCGGTGCAACTTATGTGACCCTGCTCTGCCAATTTGGTGTTCTTCTCTATTGAATTAGAATCTCTTCTATTTGGGTTTTGAGTGTTATAGTTTGCTTAATTTAGGGTTAGATTGATAGGAGATCATTTTTTATACATAAACCTTGAAACAAGTTGACAAGTCTTTTCCCTTAGTTGTTTGTTCTTTCTGTAGTCTGTGTCGTTTAGATTAGATTTAACGGTGGTTGAGACGAAAAATCGGCCCTAAAAAATGCAAAAAGTTTTCCAACTAATTCAAGAAGCCCAATTTTCCACCTGCCCACGAAGCTACCTTATGGGCTTCATGGGTACATCGATAATAAAAAAAAAAAAAAAAACC
>CBVK0105221677.1:0-15116 GCA_900067695.1 Picea abies | reverse complement strand
ATTAGGTGACAGCACCTTAACTCTCACTTGCCCCCAAGGACACACCGAGTTGATTGAAGATTTCTTCCACGTCTCCCAAAGGTGTGTATAAGGCGGCAACACATCCTATTGGGTATATTTCTGTTCTAGAATAGGTCATATATCAAACTTTTATTTGCAGATTTTTGTATGTAAAATTTATGTTATTACTAACAGAAATTTTTTAAAGTTTTTCTGGTTATTGTGTAGCATTTCTAGCAAGCTTTGCTTGTTGATTTTCTGCAGGTTTCGACCAGAAAGGGGGAGGTGCTGCCCATTTGGGGCCACAAAACACCAAGGAACAACCTCCCAAATAAGGGTTTTGAATACCCACTTCTCCTCTTCTATTCTTTCATTGTAATCAATCCCAAAGAGAGTCTCTTGGGCTTGCATTTCTCCAAGTATTTAAATTTCTGCACTTTTATTTTCATATTTGCCTACAACTAGCAAAGACGATTGGCCTCCTGGAGCAAAACGTTAAGCCTTCTTGGGCCTCGGGAGCCTGCCACACGTGCCACTTGGCACACAACTGCCTCCAAAACATCCCAAAACGCTGGATGACGTCATGGGTGACCTGGTGACGTCATGGGCCTTCCAAGGCTTGTTATCGCACAGTTTGTACTTTGAAGGACAAAGGAAAGGTAAAGAAGACAAACTGACGCAACAGGAGACTACCCTATCACTGTCACCTCAATAGGGTATCTCTTTCTATTTAGGGTGGTAGGCCCAGGGGAGACGTCCCTGGTTACTTGGGGTTTTGAGAAGGCAAAGGTTTAAGGCTAAGTATAAGTTTCCCCCTCACAAGTCACCACTGTTCAGAAAGTCCAACTAAAAAACCAATAAAGATAATGATAACCAGAAGTGTACCTGCCTAGAACAAAGCAACAAGAAACTATATATGTGCAAGATCACTTGCTGGTTAGTACTTCATATAATCAAGGACTTTTTGATATAGAGCAATTGACCGATAATATTGATGAAGCAAATCAATGATGTACAATAGCGATAGTCACAATGCGTTACTTCACAATAAATGCTAAAGAAAGCTTCACAGTGAGCAAGAACGTTTTATCATCAATATCGTAATACCATCATTCATTTAGAAGCAAAGACTACCATGCATAGCCAATCGTTCAACTTGCTTAAAGAAGCTAAAATGTTGCAAAGTATAACTATAAATCAAATGGATAATGGCAGCAATAGGGTTAATAGGTTAGTCTAGGCTAGGGTTAGAAGATGTTAGCAATTGTTCAAGGTATTGGTTGTTTGAAGTTTGTGATCAAGGCACTCAAGCATAAAGGTATCAGATCAATGCAATCATAGGGCAAATGGAGTCAAAGATAGCGGCAAAAGTTGAAGAAGCAATATGATAATGGAAGAGCTAAAGACAAGAGAGTTTGATCGTGAAGTGTTGTTGAGCCAAGGCTTCAACAATCAAACCCTACAGGAAAACGGCTCACTAAGATGTAGAAACCCTAGGACTTAGTGTGTTTTTTCCTCCTTTAGTTCAATGGCAAGATAAAAACGGCTAGGATTGAAGAGCAAAGGTAGGGTGTCGCAATAGCAAGGCCCTAGCAATGTCCTCAATAGGTGAAAACTCCTTGGCACCATCTTAGCAGGGAATTAAAACAAGGACACCAACATGTGCCTGTTTCCTAGGGTTTATTCTAATAAATTCATTAACAAAATGCAAGTAAAATACTATAATCATTCAAGCAATGGAAGGATTCCAAAAAGTCACTTACATTCACCAAGTATCATCAATGCCAAACCCTAGTTGTAAACCTTCCACCAAGAGAAATGCCAAAAATAACCAAAACAAGCCTCCTTCAACAACTGCGCACTAGAATTTCAGCCAAAACCTTAAAAGAGGGTGCAAATTTCAGACCTCACACAATTGTGAGTGAAAGATGATGAGAAAATGAGAGTTAAAACCCTCAATTTATACCATACCAATGACCTTAATTTAATTTTAGGTCACCAAAAGGCTTGTTGCCGCCCTAATACACACTTGCAAATGTGAGCTAAGTCAGGCTCACTTAATGTGTCCTTGGAGGCACAATACCTAGGTTCACAGCCCACGTTGTCACTTTGACCAAAACCTCTTCCGTCTAGACTCACTCCTAGGGAAGCCAAGGGGGGTAGACCCTAGTTTCTAGATAAGATTTAAAGTTTAAGTTCTAGGAATTAATTTTAATTTGTTAAAGTTTTGGGGGGAGTCTAACCTATGATGCTAAGACAGCAATGCAAGATGCAAGGTTAGTATGTTAAGCAAGCCCTTTCCCTAAGTCAACTAAGACTAGTGCCTAAGGTTGGGCAAGGGGTCAACTAAATGTAAGGGTGTTTCGTTACAATAGAATTACAAGTTACTTACAAAAGAATAAATATACCAATACTTACAATAATGAATGTTAGAGAGACAATGATACAATACAACAAGCTAATCACATTATGAGTGTGCAGGATATCATGGCAAGAGCATCATCAACACATTAAGCCTAAGCATGCCCCAATAGCACTTACTCTATTGGACTGCTCCTCAGTGGCAACATCAACATTCACAAGTCAAAGGAAAACTTAGAAGATTTAAAAGTTAAGGCACGAGTATTCCACAATGATTATGATACTCAACACTTAGTTATTTAACCCACAAGGTATTAATAGATGAAATATTGAATTACAAGTATTAAGCCCAAGGTTTAATTACTTAGTGAGTTAGGGGTTCTTAAGATTAAAAATATTTTATTACCCTTATTAGATGCTTCACCAAAAACCTCCTCCCCCGATTGTCAGATAGTTGTTGGATGCTCAAGAAGTGACACAATGAGGCCCACCCTAGCTTCGCAGGTCAGCCCAAAGAATTGAGCTTTTACGGAAAGGACGCTCCTTCACGCCGTGAGACTGTCCCCGGCCTATCACCTTACGTTACCCTCCTCAAACCTCATTTTAGATGGTGAAGATGGCGGTCTAAGGTACCCTATTAAGTCTATTAGGTTGATATATCAATTGGTTAGACTTTTAGGTGTATTTTGGAGTGTTTTAATGATTTTATGATGCCTTAAAATGGTGATTTATTGCCAAAACCGAAACTTACTTCAGCTTATTAAGTGTGTTATTTAAGCATGAGAATGAAGCATTAACACATATAAGCTATGTGAGAGCAAGTGAAACAATGATTTAGTTCACCATGATTAAACCATTAACATAAATCAAGCTTGTTGTGCAAGAATACTAAAACACAAGGGCAAGGATAACTTGCCAAAGAGAAGAAAAGGGAAGAAGCTCAAGCTATTCACCACTTATCTTATGTTTGTTTTAAAGCATTAAGTGTAAAATAGAAGCTTGAAAGATTAGATGTGTGCCTACACTATCAACTTTATCCAACAACCATTAATGTTAGTGTGTTGGCAAATGGCCTTAAGATATTATAACACGAAAAGACAACCACTTACTTAAGCATTAAAGCACAAACCATTCAATGTGTGTTGGATTAGAGCATGTAGACAAGATAAATCTTAGAATAGCCTATAACATGCAAGTAAAGTAAGTAAGTTGATTATGCCCTACGGGCTTAAGCTAAGGATTAAAGTGTCTGAGATCTAGATCTAGAATATTTAAACTTTAAAGAATAAATAGATCAAAAGCATATTAAAACCCTAGCCTCACAATTTGGGGTATTCCTCTCCCAAAGTGTAGCCACTTATTAAGCTTAAAAAACTTGGAAAGAAAGAGAGAAAGGTAAGTAAGAAAGACAAGCAAGAGAGGCAGGCAATAGAGCTCACTAACCCCACGTCCTAGCTCAAGGAAGTGCTCCAAAATTGAAGAAAGAAAGATTTACACTTGCCCTAAGCTACCCTAAGCTCACACTTGGGAGGAGGCCGTACCAATCCTTCTCCCAAGCTTGTGAGCAACTAAAAAATCATCAAAAGCAAGTAGATCTATGCACAAGAAGGTCTAGAACTTGAAGTAAAAGGTTGAGAAATAGCTACCAACAAGTAGGAGGGACTTGGAGTGTTGTGTGGATGTTTTTGAGTAGCATAACCCCCTCAATCAGATCTCAACCTGCAAAAACCAGCAAGCTATGCTTGCTGGAAAAGCTACACACAACAATCAAAGTGAAGAAAAACTTTTGCTTTTTAGGACAAAAATTTTTCACAAAAAATTTTGATGCAAAATTTAGATTTAGATGACCAATCTACTATGTCAAGCTAGCTGAAATATATATGGAATGAGCAGCAATAAGAGAATGAGTAAATAAGAGAGAAAAGAGGAGTTTATGTGTCTTAAGGGAAGACTCTTCCTTGAGGCATTCCCAATAAAACCCTTGAAGCCAAACCTGCAAGATCTAACAAGATGATATGCATACAAAAGATAATATGGCTGAATATGCTAATAAGATGAAATACTTGCACCCTATCTAACAAACCAACATATATAGATCTACAAGAATACTCTTTGTTAGATCTACCCAAGTAAAATACTTTACCCAAGATCTACCTATGCAATCATCATACCAAATCAAAACAAGATTACCTCATGTGTAGCAAGAACAAAAATACTTGTTGCTCTTCCAAAAATCCTCCAAAGTTTCTCCTTTACTACTCAAGAAATATATCTTGGAGAAATACTTGCTCCAAAACCCTAAGAGCCAAAGAATGATGAAATATAGAACAAGAGAGAGGGAGAGAGTGGAAAATCAAGTAGCATAACAATAGCTCAAGATATGGTAAAGAAGAAGTGAGGAGAAGGATCTATTTATACTTGGAGAGGCAAACCTACCTCTCTTGGATTAATGCCAAGTGTCCACCACCAAGCATAAGAGGAGATCCCAAGGGTAGGGCGCGCCATCTAGGGTTTCAAGAAGTGGATCTAGGGTGTGGATGAGTGGTAGGGTGTTGGGATCACACAAAAGGGTAGTGGGAGGCTAGGGATGTGTGCCAAGTGAGAGGAGAGATCTCAAAAATATTCTAAAATATTTTCTAGATTTTTCCAAGGAAGGGGGGCGTAACTCCTCAAGGAGGGCGCACCACTTGGGGGAGAGGGAAAGAATGGAGGGCAATGAATGCTAGGAGGGGAGTGGAGGTGAGTTAAGAGGTGACGTGGGGGATTAAGGAGGGCAAACCATTAAGTGGAGGGGCCCTCACAACTTCAAAACACAAGATGCCACGTCTTACCTAGCAAGGGGGGCGTCACTTTTTGAGTGAGGTGAGTTGGTAAGGAGTGTGGAAAGGTTAGGAAAGGTTGGGATGGGTAGGCTTAGGCTAGGAGTCATATTTCTATCTTTATCCACCTTTACATCATCCTTTTAACTCATTATTACATTTTTTACATTTTTGCTATGTCAAGACTTAGCAATTAAAATTGTTGTTTTTTACTGACTGACACTCCAGGTGGACAAACCCATAGCAGAATTTGTTCGACTGAGCTGAAACTTGGTCCATGGATGTAGGGGGGTCTCATTCCATTTCTTTTGAGCACAAATACCCCTATCAAAAATACTAGGACCTAGTTTTTACAATTTTTGCTCAAAAATAATTAATTAATTAAATAATTAAACCTCCAAACTTAGGGAAATTTAATTAAAAATTAATTAATTAAAAAAAAAACTAATCTAGACTCAAGGGAATTATGCAAGACTTTCTAAGATGTCTTGCATGGTCATTTACATCATTTCCTAACAATAGTTACCAGGGGATAAGCCCATTAGAACGCCCTTCACCACTTTGGAGGAATTATTGCAAGTGTGAGGGAAAAACTCAAGGGAAATCAATAAGGCTGAAAAGCCCAATTGATAACCTGAGGATAAAAAACCCTCGGTGAAAGGAATTCTCCCAATGAACCAATCCCAAGGTCACTGACCTAACTATGACTCATGCAGACCTATTACATTATTGACCCACGCAGGGGTGCGGAAATTCCAGTTTACAAAAAGAAGTGGTGGGGCCAAAAATGCCCTGTAGAACCAAATAGTCTTCGTCAAATGAGAAACTGATGATGCATCTCTTCATGGCACATAACGTTGACCCCCTAGTTGGAGAGGCGATCAACATCTGGCTCCACATGGAGACGTGTGTTCGATCTTCTCACATGAGACAAAGAGCATACGAGAATCCAGCACCTACAAAACAGAGTGTTCACTAATAACCAACATAAGAATACATATATACATGATGAAATAAACAAATGCTATATACATCTACATAATGAAATAACTAAAGTACAACATCAATAATTTACAAAGTGAAATCTATGATACAAAAAATTTCTAAGTACATATTGACATAATGAATGAAATAATACAAAATTTAAAATACAAGGAGAAGGGTTAGAGATACGTTACAGAGGGTGTCCCTTTGGACACCAGGTTGCTCATCATCTGAAGAAAAGTTTGAGTTGTTTCCCATTCCTCGGAATGTCGATGGGCTCACCATCCAAATGGCTGAGATGAAATGAATTCAGCCCTGCTATTTCTCTGATCAAATATGGACCCAACCATAAGCTGTCAAACTTGCCATGTTTTCCAAGTTTCTCTCTGCCTTTATCCCACAACAAAACTGTATCCCCAATCATGAAATCCCTCTGTCTGGCTGACCTGTCGAAAGCCTTCTTTACTTTACTTTGATTTCTGCAATTTTGATCATAAGCCCTTCGTCTGATTTCATCTAACTCAATGATCTCATTGACCCTGTTCTGAACTGCATCCTGCTCTGTGGAAACATCCTCAATTGACCCATAAGTAGGAATTCTGAGGTGCACTGGCAACCTAGCCTCCAAACCATACACTAGCTCAAAAGGACTATTTCCAGTTGTTGCTTTCTTTGTTATTCTATCAGCCCATAATGCATGCTTGATCTTACTATCCCAAGATTTTTTATTTTCACCGACTATCTTTTTAACTATGGTCATTAAGTTTTTATTACTTGACTCTGCTTGACCATTTCCTTGGGGGTAGTCATCTGATGCATGTGATAAGATAATGCCATACTTAAAACAAAAAGATGACATCTCTGTTGAGCAAAAGGCCTTGGCATTATCTGTCACTATCTTTGATGGGACCCCGAATCTAGTTATGATTCTGTCTTCCAGGAAATCCATCACAACCTTTTCAGTTGTTGACTTTGTAGGAATGGCTTCAACCCATTTTGTAAAGTAATCTGTTGTTGTGATAACCCATGAATAACCATTAGTCGAATTATCATTAAACTTCCCGATGAAGTCCAAACTCCACTGCTAAAAAGGTGCTTCAACCACAATTGGTTGCAAAGGGAGTGTTGCTAACTTATGTTTTCCTGTAAAAAGCTGACATGGCTCACATTTCCGAACAAACTGACGCACATCTGAAAATACTGTGGGCCAATAATATCCTGCTCTAAGGATTTTGTGGGTGGTAGTTTTAGTAGCAAAATGTCCACCACAAAACCCTCCATGGAATTCATCCATTAGTTTCTTTGACTCGGCGTCATCCACACATCTAAGGATAACCTCATCAGGATTCTTCCATCCTAATCCATCTCTAGTAAGGACATACTTAGAAGATTTTAACCTTAAAGCCCTTTTCTTGTGTCCTACTAGATGGCTTGGACAAGTTAGATTCTTAAGATAAAAGATAATGTCTGTATACCAATCCACTTGCTCAAGCTTCAATAAGTTAGGATGCCATTCTTCATTATTAATTTGGTAAACCATACCCAAGGCCTTCTCATTACTTTCAGTCAACATTTTAGCCAAACCTTGACCCTTAATCAACTTGGTAAGTTTGATCTCCAAATCATACTCTTGGATCTTAGCAATCCATCTACCCCTTGAGCCTAATCCTTCCACTTGAGATAAAACATCTTTAACCGCAGAATTAGGAACATAACCAATCACTTTGGAATATCCAATGAAGACTCTGAAATGTTTGAGTGATTTGACTAAGGCATAAGCTTGTTTCTCAAACATGGGATACTTAAGTTCTGAATTTTGCAAGGCCCTGCTCATATATGCAATGGGTTGCTCATGGCCTTGATCATTTTTCTGAAGCAACGCACCAGCAATAGTGTCTTCAGAAGCAAAAGAGAAAATCTGAAAGTCCTTGTTGTAGTCTGGGCTAATAAAGACGGGAACTTCACATATTGCAGTCTTAATAGTTTCAAAATCTCGCCTACTTTCTTCATTCCATTCAAATTTTACATCCTTCTTGAGTATCTTATATATAGGTTTCATGATCTCAGCATAGTTAGGAATGAACCTATGGACAAAATTAGTTTTTCCTAAGAAGGATTGGAGAGCTTTCTTTGACATAGGCAAAGGCCCCTTACTAATGGCTTCAACTCTCTCTGGATCTAACTTGACCCCATCTTTTGTGATTATGTGACCCAATAATTTCCCTTCAGTCACCCCAAAGACTAACTTGGCAGGGTTTAGATAAATTCCAAATTCTCTACATCTGTCCAAAACTTGCCTAAGGTGGTTAATGTGAGTTTTCCCATCCTTAGAAAATACCGTCAAATCATCTTGATATATTTCAATCAATTTACCAATCAACCCCCTAAAAGCATAATCCATAGCTCTCTGAAAAGTAGCTCCAGCATTTGATAAACCAAACGACATTCTGAGATATTCAAAAGTTCCCCATGGAGTAGTAAAAGTTGTCTTATGCCTATCCTCTGCTTTAAGTCTGATCTGATTATAACCCGAGAAACCATCAAGCATGGAAATCATTCCTGATCCTGTAACTCTTTGAAGTAAAGTTTCCATCTTGGGAAGGGGGTAGTGGTCTTTTGTGCAAGCAATGTTCAAATTTCTAAAGTCAATGCATATCCGAATTTTTCCATTCTTCTTCCTAGCAACAACCAAGTTTGAGCACCATGAAGAATGTCTAGTCTGAGCGATGATGCCTGCTTCTAACATTTTCTGTAACTCTTGTTGGACCAAAGGAGCTAACATGGGGTTCAACTGTCTCAACTTCTGTCTAAAGGGCTTAGCTTCTTCCTTGAGAGGAATCACATGTTGAATCACATCTTCCCTATAGACTTTGAGCTCATCATAACTAAAAGCCAAGACATCCCTATACTCTTTTAATAACTCGACAATTTCAATCCTTTCTTCTATAGGGGTAGTCTTGCCTATCTTTACCATCCTAGGCTCTTCATTCGTTCCAATATTAACCTCCAAGTGGTCACATCGCTTTTTCTTTGACTCTTATTTTTGTTTGTGACCATCTTGTCTATCAAAGTCCCTTTCTAAGGACACAACTCGCCTAGGGGGTGCTTTTATTTTATCATCATTTCCTGTATAATTACAACCCTCCTCTTTAATGTTGATGTCCAAATCTGAAAACTCATGCATGTGAGTTAAAAATTTAATCACTTGTTTGTCATCATCAAAAACCTGCCAATGATCCACATTATTAGGAACTGAGGGCTGAAAAACTACTTCCAACGAAATATTCTCATCAATCAGACCATTTGGAAGTTGAAGTGTGGAAGCAGCTACTGCAAGTTCGTCTGCCTTTGAATTCTGTTCTCTAGGAATAGCAATTAAGTTGAAAGCATCTAGATCATTGATTAAGTCCCAGATTGCATTCCTATACCCTTTTAATCTTTTCGACTTGCAAGCAAATTTACCCTTTAACTGTTGTATGACCAAGTCTGAATCCCCTTTAATATTTAGACATTTCACACCTCTATCCTTGCAAAGTTCTAAACCAAGGAGCAAAGCCTCATACTCAGCAACATTATTGGTTCCATCAAACTCCAATCTATAAGAAAATTTCAACATTTTACCATTTGGAGCTTGAAGCACAATTCCAACACCTTTTCCTGCTCTAGAAAAAGCACCATCAAAATTCAAGTATCATACTTTGTCTAATTCATTATCTCGAACTGTTTCTTCAAAAGGCACAATAGAATTAGACAAGATGGCATAGTTACCAAGACCCTCATCAGTCCACTTTAACTCATTTTTGGGATTTTTGGGATCTTCAACTTAAAAGTGCTTCCATAGTTACCAAGATGGCATAGTTACCAAGACCTTATTCAACTTAAAAGTGCTTCCATCTAGGGTATGGAGAGTAACATAAGATAAATCCATTTGTAGATTACCACCCAAATCTGCAGCTGCCTTTCTATTCAACAACATTCCCCAAACATCCGGAACATCAATCACCACAATATCCATCTCAAACATGATATCCGGAAATGTTGCTAAGTGTACTTGCAAACCTTTAATCAATCCATGCACTTCAATCGTTTGACTATCCAAGGCACAAATGTTATGGTAAAGTCTTGATATTCTTAAGTTTAATTGTTCCATCACCTTCTTAGTAATAACATTAGAACTTGCCCCCGAATCTAGCATGCAATTGTGTAAAACTTTATCATTCACAAGTAGAGAAAGGTAGAAAGGCAAATTCTTTTCATTTTTCCTATCCCAATTTTGTAGAATTACTGGTGCGTCCTGGTAAGCCACGGTTGGTTGCTTCTCAACAACACTCTTAGGAGGTTCTATGGCTTTAAGTAGTTTTTCCCTTTGTGAAGGAATCTTCATAATTTCTGACACAGGTACTAACATCTTTGCATTACTCAACCATCCGTCTAAGTCAATATTCAAATCTGTATTAATATGCACATTAGACTTAGGGGAAGATACCTTGGGAACACTAGTTTGACCTTTATCTTGACCTTTATTTCCATTCCTTTGATAGGTAATGCCTCTATACTTAGCCATTTCTACAACTTGTTGAGGTGTAGGCTTGGGCCCATACTTTTCTGTAGCTTTATCAACATTACCATTCATAAAGTTTCCATTACTTCCATCAAAACCCGTCCAATCATACATGCCACCATAGTATCTTTCACCACACATTTACTTGTTCATTTCCTTGGTTTCCATAATCATTTTCACATTCTTCAAGGAAAACTAGACAAGTTGATTCCTCATGAAACTCACCACAAGGCCTACAATAAGGTATGGAGCGATGTTCTACCATGTTGGTGGATTCAAAAGGATTAGGTGACCTTTGATCATTTTGAGGAGGTCTTCTTGGCCACTTATCATTTGTCTTATGTTGTTGTCTATTAGTCTGGGACCTCTCCATTGTGATCAACCTATTTTGCAAAGCATTGATTTGATTGGCATGGTTTACTTCCATTTGCTTAATTAACTGAGTCAATTCTTTAATTCCATCACATGATGATCCTTGACCCTCATCCTTCTTCTTCTTTTCATCATTTGCCTTTGAAGAAAAACCTCTATTGAAACCAAGAATGTTGGATTTCCTAGCCTCAAGCATATTCTGCTCAATTCTTATAGCTGTAGATTGCGTTGCTTCCAAAGTTTGAGGATCCTTATCCCTCAATGCATACCTCATTTCTCCTTCAAATGCCTCAATATAATAAATGAGGATTGCAAGATCTAAAGGCTTGACATCATTATGAAGGCTTTTCACCACGCTATTAAACTTAGTGTTAAATTCTAACACCGTTTCATTTACTTTCTTATGGCTAGTGGTAAGAGCAGCAAGCTGAAATCTATGTTCTTTTTTATCACCCCATCTCTTCTTAAATTCATCCAAAATTGACTTAAGGGTGTTAAACTTGTTTGCAGAAAAATCTGCAAACTAATCGGCAGCATCTCCTTTTAATGAATACACAAATAACGTCATCTTTACATCTTCTTCCTTATGACCTCTACGATACTTCTCCACACACCTGTGAAAGCTTGAGATGTGAGAGTTGGCACTTACAGCATTGTTCCCCTGGAAGATAGGCAACTTGTCAATGGCTTTTTCGGGAACATCGTGAAGGGCACCTTGGATTGCTGCAAAGTTCAAAGGACTCAAAAAGGTACTCATTGTAGCGTTAGGATTATTAGTGGGATTATTAACAGTTGGTTGATTATTAGTTTGGAACAAGTATTGGATATCTGAGAGTGCTTCTTCTCCAAGACTTTCAAGTAGCCTCCTAGGAACAAGGTGTCTCAACCTCCTCCTATAAACCTTCTCAGGCTCAGGAAAAGGATGAACCACTCCGTGTGAAGTGCTCCTAGTAGTATACCTAATAGAATTGTTCAATGGAATTGCCACTTGGAAACGGACCACACAAAGCTAACCAATGCAGTTCAAAGAATTTTAGGGACTAAAGTTTTTTATTGTTTAGTTCTTAAAGATTTAGTAAAGTCATTTTGACCAAGGATAAAAGACTTATCCCCGGCAACGGCGCCTAAGATGTTGTCGCCCTAATATACACTTGCAAACGTGAGCTAATTCTGGTTCACTTAGTGTGTCCTTGGAGGCACAATGCCTAGGTTCACAGCCCACGCTGTCACTTTGACTAGAACCTCTTCCGTCTAGGCTCACTCCTAAGGAAGCCAACGGGGGTAGACCCTAGTTTCTTGATAAGATTTAGAGTTTAAGTTCTAGGAGTTGATTTTAATTTGTTAAAGTTTTGGGGGGAGTCTAACCTATGATGTTAAGGTAGCAATGCAAGATAAAAGGTTAGTATGTTAAGCAAGCCCTTTCCCTAAGTCAACTAAGACTAGTGCCTGTTATCGCTCAGTTTGTAGGATAGGTTTAAAAGCTTGGAGATAAGACTCAAACTGGTGTAACAGGAACTTCCCCACCCACTGTCACCTCGATGGGGAGCTCTTTCTATTCAGGGTGGTTGATCCCAAGGGAGACGTCCCTAGTAATCTGGGGTTCTGAAGGAAAAGGATCAAGGGTTTAAGGCTCAAAGGTTAAGGTAAGCTTTCCCTTCACAGATTACTGCCAAATGGATAGTCAAAGAGAAGATATTCCACTGAAAAGGGCACCTGTTTGCGAGACAAGACAATGATAAAACTAAAATATGCCACAGTGGTTAGTACTTCAAAATATTAATGACTATCTTTAATACATATGAGCAATAATAAATGTAATTATTGACGAAGTCAATGATTGCAATTAAAGCTAAGACTTATAATATCACTTCCTCAATAATACAAAAAAGACATGGCATTCAATATATAAAGTCAAATCCTTGTATTATCACAATGCAATAAATGTGCTGATACATAAATATTGTTGCTGCGTCACTATGCTACAAAGGTGACGTCAGCCCTAGTTTTAGGTTAGTTTGAAAGGCAAAGAAGTGGACGTTTTGCAAAATAACCAATGAAAATGTTCTACACATCAATGCCAATTGCTAGGTGACAAGGCCACAACGTTCTATACCAAACAAGAGATCAAATATGCATGACGTCACCAGCTAGTTAGGGTTAGTAGAATCGCTAGGGTTAGTTAGGGTTTCAATTCAAGAGTGTTTGAAATATTGTTTTGAGAACAAAGGGCTCAACGTTGCAATTTAGACTAGTGCCTTGGGTTAATGGAGTCAAAGAGAGAGGCTAAAGGCTTGGAAAGATTTAAACCTAAGGACAGGAGAGTTAGGTTTAATGGTGTTGCAATGGCAAGGCCACCAAATCAAAACCCTAAGGGGAGGAGGCTCATTCTGGTGTAGCTAAAGCTAGGCCTCATGCTCCTCCCTCTTTCCTTAAGACTCTTTGGCAAAAACGGCTAGCTTTGAAATATAAATCTAGGGCTGAAAAGTGTTGTTTGGGGCCAAGGCTTTTCAAACCCTAAGACTTAATTGTGAACGTTGGATGCTTTTATCTCTATTGCTTTATTGAAGAAGTAACCTAAGCCTTTTGTCTTTGTTTAAAGCCATCATTGACTTCGTCAATAATAGCATTTGATTATTTGCTCATATATATATTTGAAGATAGTCTTTAATGCTTATGAAGTACTAACCCACTGCAAGCACATATTCTAGTCACTTGTCTTGTCTCGCAAACAGGTGCATTTTCAGTGGAAGAATCTTCTTGACTATCTCAGTTGGGCAGCAATCTGTGCAAAGGAATTTCTTTGACTTGATCTGTTACCCTCAGCCTTTCATTGACCCAGATTGCTTAGGGACATCTCCCTTGGACTAGCCCACATAAATAGAAAGAGCCCCCCATCGAGGTGACAGTGGGTGGGGATGCTCCTGTTACGCCGGTTTTAAGCATTGACTCAAGCTATCTAAACCTTTCATACAAACCGTGCGATAACAGGGATCAACTATGATCTCGTGGCAGAGTAGGAAGCAATCCAGTATTGCTCTCAGCACAGCGGAAGCAGAGTACATTGCCGCATGTTCTGCTAGCTGCGAAGCTATATGACTTCGAAAGTTGCTGACAGGCCTATTTGATTTGGAGATTAGAGCAACCGCGATTCTATGTGACAATCAAAGCTGCATTAAAATGACAGAGAATCCTGTATTCCATGACAGGTCGAAGCACATAGAGATCCGCTATCATTTCATCCGCGACATGGTACAAAGAGGAGCCTTGAAGCTCCAGTACATTAGCACGGATGAACAGGTTGCTAATGTGTTGACTAAGCCTCTATCTCGTGTAAAGTTTGAACACTTTCGAGATAAGCTTGGTATTGTCCGAAAGGACCCTCCCTAAAAGGGGGAGTAGATGTGATCCTTGCTTCTGACCTCGCTGTTAGACGTAAAGAAAGATGAGTCATGCTTTTGACCTCGCTGTTAGACGTAAAGCATGACGCCGTGTGATCCTTGCTTCTGACCTCCCTGTTAGACGTAAAGCAAGATGAGTCATGCTTCTGACCTTGCTGTTAGACGTAAAGCATGACGCCGTGTGATCCTTGCTTCTGACCTCGCTGTTAGACATAAAGCAAGATGAGTCATGCTTCTGACCTCGTTGTTAGACGTAAAGCATGATGCCGTGTGATCCTTGCTTCTGACCTCACTGTTAGACGTAAAGCAAGATGAGTTATGCTTCTGACCTAGTTGTTAGACGTAAATCATAACGTCGTTGATTCCTTGCTTCTGACCTAGTTGTTAGACGTAAAGCAAGATGATTCCTCGCTTCTGACCTCGTTGTTAGACGCAAAGCGAGATGTTGATGTGTTCCTTGCTTTTGACCTCGTTGTTAGACGTAAAGCAAGATGAGTCATGCTTCTGACCTAGTTGTTAGACGTAAAGCATGACGTCGTGATTCCTCGCTTCTGACCTAGTTGTTAGACGTAAAGTGAGATGATGATATTCCTTGCTTCTAACCTAGTTGTTAGACGTAAA
>CBVK0105221651.1:0-19154 GCA_900067695.1 Picea abies | reverse complement strand
ATTTTTATATGGATGGAATGAATGATACAAGGAAGGTGGAAAATGTCTAGTATGGTTAGGATGTGGACAACTCTATCAAGGCTAAGTACCTATTAGTACAAATTGACCCGAGAAATGACACACATCGAAAATAAAACATGTCCCTCGTCGATACAATGATAGTATTTAGTTTTGAGACCGAAGGAATACCCTCCTTAGGTTAGGATCCCCAACCTTAAAGTGTAGAGGCAAGGCCACTGAGGTGACAGTGGGCGGCTTTCCTATCCATTTCCCCAAGCTCTCCTCTGTAGGGCGAGACTTTTCCTTAGCAAGTGTTTGAGCGATAACAAAGCTCAAACCTATATAAGGGTTTGCTCTCTTCATTATTTCTCATGGTTGGATTTTTGGAGTTTCCCCCTCCTTGGAGCTTAATGGATATATTTTTCTTGGAGCATATGTGAAGTGTAGGGGTTTTCTCTGATCAATGCGTGGTTTATTGTTTCCTCCTCTAATTCTTGTTGATGAATTGTGGTAGAGATTGCTAGATATTGCTTTGGAGGGCCAAGAGAGAAGAGTATATCTACTCTATTGGAAGGGTTTTATGTGGGGAGTTTCTCCCTCTTGAATCCTTTGTTGTCTTATACATGATGGTTTTCTCTTGCATATAACATCTTCTTAAGTGGGTGCTAGACTAATACTTCATTGTGTAGGGCATACCCTAATGGCATATTTTTGATGTGGCACCTTAGGTGCCCTCCTAGTACATTTTTCCGCATTTATTTTCATCCCATTAAGGTTTATTGTGGTATGTTTATGCAACCCTTAAACACTTCTGAATTTCCCTCTTGGATTGGCCACTTGACTTTATGTTCCCTTGTTTGGTTATGTGATTGATGCCAAAATATTAATGGCACGAAATAAAAGGACCTTGTTTTAATGGGGATTTTAGTCCATCAATTTTAGATTTGGTTCTGATGTGGCATGGTTGGCACACTTCAAACATATGAAACTAGGACCTTTTTGTATGGTCGTCTAACACATGAAGCACTCCTAGAAGAAACCGAGGTTGGGCACAATAATTTCCATAGACTAGTATTTGGATGTGAGAAGATTCATTAGGAACTAGCACGAGGAGCAGTTTTACAAATTTGTTTTGATGGATCAAAGTTAACACGGATCTTAGCCATACCATTATTTGTTTAGTAATCTACAAATAGAATTGCTCCTATCATCTTGTCCATATCATCAAGAGAATCAATATGTTTGTAACCACGTGGAAGGAATGCTAGTTGAGCTATGGCTAGCATTAACATAACAATGAGTTATACTAGGTTCAACTGGAAGCACGACCATGCAAGTAGAGTGAAAATGCACAATTTCTAAAGAATGGTTGACCACCTACAACTAAAGAGTACGTTGTTTTCACTTGTCATTGTGAATGAACATCTTCTCGTGAGTTTTATTCTAAACTCCCTTATTTTTAGGATTTTGTGTTTTTTTGTTTTTGAACTTTTTTGTTTCAATGGATGTGAGATGGAATTCATACCCGCTGTATCTGCGATGGATCTTGCATGGTTCCATCTTGTATAGATACCTACATTGATCCTAGTCATATTTGGTTTCTATGCATATTGGGTTTGGATAAAAAAAAATCTAGGGGAAGGGTAGATTTGGTAACTTAGGTCTGGTCTAGTGCAAATGTGTGTGTATAATACATTCATGAAATAAATTATGGGTATTCATAAGCATTGCAGCTTAGTCTAGGTTGGACCATAAGCAAACTAGGCAAGGCCTATAATACTGTTGCATGGTCTGGAGACTTGAAGTTCCAAAGCTAGGGGTGATATAAGACACTAGAATAGTTGGGCACTAAATGCATGGAATAACGCCTATATTTGATCAGACTCTAGTATTTACAAAAATCTTTAATTGATAGTGATTTTTATCAAAGTAGCTTTTTTATGCTTGATTTTCTTTGGGTTTTATAATGTACTCAAATACAAGAAAACTGTAATACTCGCAGGGAAACGTTTAATTGTGGAAATAACTCTTTTAAGGATTAATGGTTATTACTCTATGATTTAATTTATCTGTCCTGTTATGTGAGTAATTATTTCTTCTCAATGTTTCACTAAGTTTCTGGGATAGGGAGACATGGGATCATGGAAACGTGTTCCAGGGATCTGTGGAGACACCCCCAAATCTTAGAAAATGTCATGGGAAACATCAAGACCCCCAACATAGGGGATTCATTTGAAATGAAGAGAAAAACAAAAAATTAAATATATGAAAAACAATGACAAGTCAAACAATGAAAGTATGAAATAAACATTCAGTAATTCATATTCAATTTCAGGTTTTTATTTTTCTATGGTTTGTCTGAGAAAAATGACATTTTCTAAGGTCATTGGACAAAAATAGTGAATAATGCCTAGTAATCCCCTTTTCAGAGGAGGGATGCCAATAAGTTTTCCACAAAAAGGAAATACCCCCCTACGCTTCCCTGAGTTTCCTCAAAAGTGAGATATGAGGAAACGTCCCCCATTGAGTTTTTCCATCTAGGCAATGTGAGAAATGGGGGGAGCGTGTCCCCAACCTGGAAAAGTGCATTCCCATGTAACACTGCTACTTCTGCATGGATATAATGTTAACTATTGGTGTTTATACATGTTAAAAAGGTTTGGTTACCTTGACATAGTACCTCCCAAAAGGCTAACAAACTAATATACTACCTTTCTGTTTGGTGTCTCAAGCTATTTGTTGCACAACTTATGGTGCATATTGGCATCATTGAGTTATACTCATCGTCTTAATATATTTCACATTGCGTGTTAATAAATGGGTTTTCATATGATTAAGTGAAAATTGAATTAATGTTAGGTGTGTATATAAATAAGGACCATCATTATGAATAACTATAGGGTTTGGAATATTTGATTAAATCTATTTTTGCATGAGATGTGTATATAAAATTTAAATAAGATATTTATATGTATAATTAAAAAAGATATTTATGTATAATTAATAATAATAGCTGTCAAGGACTTAATATAGGTAATGAAGTGACATTATCATTCTTGCAAAGGCAACACTATTGTATAAATACTATTGTTTGTCCACAAAAGACACTTCATACAAGACTTCACATATTACGGACTATGCTAACAAGGAATGGGAGATTGGTACCTTTCAATTAAGTAGACAATTGATAAAAATCATGCAAGTTCGAATTCTTCTAGGTTCATTTCAGAGCATGAAGTGCTTTATCTAATAAAATTTGTTATGCTTATTATACATCTACGTATTATTTATTTCTTGAATTAATTTCGAGCGATTCCTTTTATATATGTCATGCTTTGAGAAATGCTTATTTTCTACTACTGATAAAATTGCTTCCTCTATGCTGTGTTTTTTATTTAGACGAGAATGTAGAGCCATTAAATTGGGAACGAAGGGTTCGTATAGCACAAGATGTGTCAAGAGGAATTGAATATCTCCATGACGGGGTATACTTTTTGGTTCTGACGATGATAAAATAGTTCAAAATCTTTTTTTTTGTAATTGAGTCCTTTAAGTATTGTATACAAACGAAATCTATCAAATTGCAATTCATTCT
This sequence comes from Picea abies, assembly GCA_900067695.1. Lineage (NCBI taxonomy): Eukaryota > Viridiplantae > Streptophyta > Pinopsida > Pinales > Pinaceae > Picea > Picea abies. The sequence continues at coordinate 15,559 of CBVK0105221651.1, read as the reverse complement.
CTAATTGATCTTGTCACAGGCAGTACCCTCAGTACTTCATCGAGACATAAAGTCTGCCAACATATTATTAGACCATTCTATGAGAGCCAGGGTATGATTATTTTATTTTGTTCAGTTTGCACGTAAGGTTCGGAATCTTTATTTTTTCTTCACTTTTCCTTGTTGAAAATATAAGTGAAGTAAGGAACAGTGATAAACATGTGGAAATTTGTAGGTCAAATATTATGCAGTTATTCCTGTGTTTTCGAGAATTCGTATAAACTCCTCACACACCCCAAATATTCTTGAACTATGATTTAATACTGAAATAAAGTTTATAGGAAGCTATTGCAATTGGTGCAAGATTCTAGTTGTATTACTATCAGGTTCATGTATTTTTTTCTCTTAAACACGATTAACAGCGTGCTAACAAACTGAAGTGAGAATATTATGTACCAAACATATCTTTAGAGATTGCTAATGTATTTACGTGTGAAGAAAGCTCTCAAAATGCCTTTGATTCTTATTTCATCATGTTAATATAAATTAATTTAACGTAAAATGTTAAAAAAACTTCCTGGATCCTTTAAAAGCTTCTAACAGACGGGGCAAGTTTGATTGTTTCTTCTTTTACACTTGTCTTCCAAAAAAAATAGATTGGCATCAACATTCCCAGTAGTTTCTCTATAACATGTTTTTTTAAGGGACTGAGCTATTTCATTTTTGGGGGAAATACTTTTATAGAATCCTTTGGCTAGGTTGCCATGCTATGAGGGATGTATCGATGCTGTCAAAGTTATCTGGGACTTGGATCTGGCCTCATGCATATCTGCTTTAGGGTTATGAACCCAGGTCTCTGTATTAATAAAAGCCAGATCACCTTGCTGCTTACTACTGAACCACACTCTTATAGAAAAAGCTATTGCATTTAATTTATAGGATATATAATATAGGGAGATATTATATATAAATATTAGAAATATAATTGACTTTGGTGATATGGGCAGAGATGGAACAGAGTGAGAAGAACTGACGACAGGCTTCTCATACAGAAGGGATTGCCAAAAACTTGCTCGAGGATTGTTTTGTATTCTCAACTTTGGATGATGATACATGGGAAAAGAGCTCCTTAAGTAGAAAGAATAACTTTGCATAAGAGTGCGACGTGGATATTTTAATGTATAATAATCTTATATGAAATCATAATGGAATCTACCACCTACTTTATTCCCCCCTAATTTTAATGGCGATGTGAAAATGTGCACATGTTTGCAAATGAAACATAATCAAATTACATTAATATTTTACACAAATTTTGCTTTGTACCGTATTTTATTAAAAAGCATTTAGGTAGAATATAAATCTAGGTCAAATCTAGGTGTTACTGCAACATCTATATTTCTTTTGAACATGGCAACTAACACTTTACCACCTTACATGGTAACTTCACTATTTGGATAGGGTGCGGAGATGTTAATGCCAACTAACACTTTTTCGAAGTCTTAATAATGTGATTTGAATTTTGTATAGATATGCATGAAGGCAAAGATAAAATATATGTATGTACATTATTATTGATTCCACAAAGCTCCAATGCTAGATATGGTAAGGACATTTTGAATGCCCTCTGATGCCTCGTCATGTAATGAAGGAATATTATGTTGTGTTATGATTACAGTGAATATGAGAAGCATAGAGCCAACCGTGAGACCAAACACTCAAAACAAGGCCACTAGACAAGTTCATTGATTAAGATTGTTATGAAAATGGGACATGCTAGTATTCTAATGTCTTAGGCTCTTAAGGATTTGGGTTGTTGATTGTTGGAATTCATAATTGAAAGCAAGGAATCAAATGGAACCAAAGCAAACCCAAATTTTGCAGTAACTCAATCACAAGCATGCTAGAGGTAGATAACCCTACCATGCTAGAGAGAAAGAGAGAAATATGCCCAAATACAATTGTGCGATACAAGAAATGCACAAGGACACATAAAAGAAAGAAATTTCAAGCATGAGAGAACGCCAAATATATAGGCATCCTTAGGCATAAAATGCTTTATAAGAGAGATTGAGAATATTGCAAGAGGAGATGGTACAAATGACATCTCGAGTTGTGTATTTATACACAACTCAAGTGAGGCATCCCTTCAAGAGGGGGTTGTGGTTCCACAAAGCAAGGGCACACACCAAAGAGGGTTGTTGAGCCTACATATTAAGTTTGACTAGGTAAGCCTTAACTGTACTCAGTAATACAATAAAGGAATAAACAATATGGTCTTAGCCCTAATTACAAGTAATAATGAGACATGAGTACAAGTAATAATGATACATGAGCTGTGGCCATATCTATAGATTACATTAATAATTCCAAAACCCCCAAGCTGAAAAGGGGCCATGGAGAGATGCCATAATAGCACAACATCACCCCTAAATGGCAAGTTTTCCACACCAATACGATGCCACAAACTATCGAAGGTGGACCTTGACAAGATTTTGGTGAAGATAAGCTAATCAGATGAAGGAACAAAGATGGGCGCAATATGATTGTGAGCATAGAGATGATAGATATAGTGCATCCAAAGATGAGCATGTTTATATTTTTGATGATCCACAAGATTATGAATAAGTTTGATGGTACTTTGATTGCCACAATAGAGAGGGGTGGGGCCCTTTTGAGGAATGTTCATTTGATGCAAAATCATCCTCATCTAGACAAGATGCTTCATAGCAAGGAGAGCATTGGCATACTCATCTTCTGTACAAGATAGAACTAGAGTTTGTTGCTTCTTAGAACACTAGGAAACTAGTCCAAAACTAAGAGTACATGAGTAACTAGAGGGTGAATGATGCCCATCAAGATCACCAATCCAGTTTGCATCGAAGAATCCTTGAATATAAATAGGGGCTCTTGCTGCATAGTGAATATATATATTAGTGGTGCCTACAGACACTGGGAACACAAACTGACAGTAAATGCATATCTACCAAGTATGAGTAAGGTAGATAAGACTTCCCACTAAATAGTGATAGATAGTAGCTTAAAATAAAGGAGAGGGACAATCTGCTTGAAACTTCATCTGAGTGGCAAGAGGGGTGCTAATGAGCTTACGATCCTCCATCTTGAAGTGTTGCAGCAAATCTAGAACATATTGAGGTTGACAAAGAGAGATCTCAAAAGTAGATGGAGTAATCTGAATGCCTAGGTACTAGTGAAGCAAACCAAGATTAATGATTTCAAACAGCACTTGAAGCCTTAGCTTCAACTTTTTAATTCGAGAGATTGAGTTTCTAGTTAGAATCAAATTGTCAACATAGAGCACGGTAATAAGGATTTGATAATCTTGATGAAAAATATAGAGATCAAGCTCACTTTTGTAATGAGAAAATCCAATGTTGAGAAAAAAATTATGGATCTTCAAATATTAAGTGTGGGGTAATTGCTTGATTTTGTAAGTCGACAGACTAATGGTGTTGAACTTTCTTGAACAAAGCCTTGTGCTTGCTGCATAAATATTTCTTCTTGAATATCCCCATGAAGGAAAGCACTTTTGACATCCATCTGATGAATCTTCCAATCTTTGTGCAATGGTTATAGATAGAATTGTATATATAGTGTCCATCTTGACAAATAGGGAAAATGTTTCATTGTGTTCAATACCTTATTTTTGTGAGAAAACATCACAAGCATATCCTTATGCTAGTGAATCTATCCATCAACTCCACATTTGGTCTTAGAGATCCATTTATAGCTAACTGTATTCTTACCCTTAGGTAAACGAACCAATTCCCATGTCTAATTTTTTATTAGAGCCTCATACTCGACATCCATAGTTGCTTCCCATTCAAGGGAGTTTTTGGCCTGACTATAAGTAGAGGGGTCTTTGTCGGCGTTGACCTTGGTGAGAAGAGCATGAGTAGTAGTCAGAGTTTTAAAAATCGATTTGAGTTGACTCAGACTTTGTCAACTCGGTCGATTTGATAGAGAATTAATTTGGCTAATAGATCGGTTTAGAGGGTTGATTTGGTACTGGATCAGTCGAGTCAAGGCATGAATCGACTGATTCGATACCAAATTGGCCCAACTCAACCGAGTCCATACATACTCGGTGGAGTTAGTCTTGGACCCCACCATGCTAGACTGTGCATGAAAAATTCATTTTTTTTAAAATACTTAAAACCTAATTTCTAACAACTTAAACCCTACCAAAAAATTATAAAGAGAACCCCACCCCCCCCCTCTATTTTCCTCACACCTTGCACTTCACTCATTGAGCATTTGTGAGCATTTTCAATTTTGGAGCAACATTAAAGAGCAGTGATCTGTCCTAGGTATGTTAATAGTTAAATAATAAATTTGTCCCTGTTTTTTCCTCTCATTAAATTGCAGATCTGAAATTTGTCTTTAAAGTTTTGTACTTTTGGCCTTCTATTACTTTGAAGTTTGAAGTATGGACTTTGCATATTAAGAATTTAAGATAGGGTTTGCAATATTGCATATTTGAATTTGCAAATTGGAATTTTACCATGGCCCCAAGCGTCAAAGGCTTTGCATGGAACCATTTTGATCTTGTTGATGAGGAGATGTGTTGTAAATATTGTAGCTAAGTAACAGGACACGACCTCCAGGGCCTTTGTGTCCATATCCCACATGTCAGACATGGACACGCTATAGCCTAGGACACATGTTTGGCACGTGTTTGTGTCTGACACGTGCGACGCAAAAAGTGAACCGTGGGTATCTAAAAGGGTGATTTGGTTCTTATTTTTTCTCATTTTCTTTTGTAGGTTGGAGCTTTGAGGTGTGTTGGTGTGCAACTGAAGGGTAAATTACAGATTTGAAGAGGTTCCAACTTCCAAGTGCTTTTTAGGTGGATTTGCCAACCATATTTCTTGTTTCTATCTACAACAGTGGTTTGTTTTCCTCATTCCATAGAAATCATGGCTCGATCTGCAAGGGAAGCTAAAAAGGGTCAAAGGAAAGGGAGGAGTGTCGTTGTTGTTGTTGCCCCTCCAATTTCATCTCTTTCTATTGGTGTTCCATTTGCTGCAAGTGGAGTTGCAAGTGCAGCCTCTAATGCTGAAAAAAACATTGTTGTAGCAAGACAATAGGCTCAAGAGAATAAATATCCATTGTGGAAGTATGTTACAAAACATCAAGGGCCTGAGGCCAAGTTAAGGGGGGAGGGAATGTCCTTTGGACATGTAGTTTCTACAATACTTAGTTTAAGAGCACCTACTACCGAGTTAAGGGCCATTTGTTGGGCAAACCCCATGGACTTGGACCATGTAAATTAATGAGTGCATCCAAATGAAAATAAATGGAAAGAGAGGATAATGTGGCTTGAGGAAGGTGGCAGTAGCAAGTAGGACAAACAAAAAATGAGGATCCTCTTCCATTCTTGAGGAAGTCATCTAGTGGATTTGGGAGTGGGACTACAATTTAGCTAGCAAGAAAGAGGGCAGCGACAAGTGGTGGCTCAATTGACAAGATATTTCAACAAGAGATGCGAGATGAGGTTGATCTTACCATTGGGTTCTTTTTCTATCTCAACTTCATTTCAATTAATGTTGCACGATTTTTTTTTATTGAGATGTGTCAAGCTCTAGTTGAATGGGCTCCAATTGGGTATGTGCCTCTTAGTTTAGAGAAGCTTAGAATCACATTGTTGGTTTAGGAAAATAAGGTGGTGGATAAAATGCTAGAGCCTATTAAATCATCATGGCCCTCATCCAATGTTAGTATTTTTTTTGATGGATGGATGGATGTAGCATGCCATCCACTCATCGATTTCATGGTGTCTTCCCCGAATGGACCAGTCTTCTGGAAAGTGGTGGATGCTCTTGGAAAATACAAGGATGCAGAATCTATTGGTGAGTTGTTCATTAAACTTATTGATGATGTAGGTGTTGATTCTTGTGTGCAAATTATTACAGAAAATGCACATATTTGCAAGGCTGCTGGCATGATTGGTGGAAGCTAAATATCAACAAATATTTTGGACACCTTGCATTGTTCATTCTTTGAATTTAGCACTTAAATCTATTGCTTTAGATGTGACATGGATGAGAAGTCTTACAGAGGATGCATGCCATATCCACAATTTTGTATGAAACCATACCAATTCCCTCACAATCTATAAGGAGTACACAATCTATCATTGTTGAAGATTGCAGATTCTTAGTTTACCTCCTCATTTATCATGCTTAAGAGGTAGAGGGAGGTCAAGACTATTCTTAGGTCCATGATTATTTCAGAGTTTTGGTCTTTTTGGAGAAAGACAAATCAGGCTTCTTAAAAAAAGGTCAAGGATACAATGTTAGATGATGGTTGGTGGGGGAGGGTAAATCTTACCATTGAGATCATGGACCCTATCATCTCTTTGTTGTGGTTTGGAGACATGGACCAACCCATCCTAGGAGATGTTTATGAGGGGTGGGATTCCATGATTGAGTTTGTGCAAACTGTTATTTTATAGAATGAGTGCCCCAATTATGGGACATCAACAAAAGACCTTATTCACCATCATACATGATATTCTTATCAATAGATGGGATAAAAATTCCACACCTTCCCATTGCTTGGCTCATTCATTGCATACCAAATACTATAGTAATGATTAGCTCAATGGTGGGCCTTCACGTAGATTCCCTCCTCACATGGATGGAGAGATTTCACAGGGGACAAAGGATGCATTTAGAAGGATATATTAGGATAAAGCATCCATTAATGAGGTGGAGGAGGGCTTCGTAGAGTTTTTCACTAGCATTGGGAGATTTGGAGGCTATGATGTGCTCAGAGACAAGGTGATTAAGAAGCCCTATGCTTGGTGGTAAACTCATGGGGCAACATGCACTCTTCTACAACAATTAACCACGAGGCTCCTCTCTTAGCTTACTTCATCCTATTGTTGCGAGAGGAATTGGAGCATGTTGAATTTTCCTATCACTCAATCACTGAGATTAATGCTAATAATTTCTAAACTCATAAATTTACTTTGCTGATATAAATTTCAGAATTATGTAGTTAACCTACAAGTGAGTAATAAACCATAAAAAATGATAGCAGAAGCATACACAGAACCAAGCATAAAAATAGGACAGCACCAAATGTACCCTGGAAACTCCAGTGTGGGGAAAACCAGCTAAGAGGGGATTTTATTGGGTATTCAGGAGAATAATTATAGCAACAGAGTAAATTGAAAACTCTTACAAATTTCCCAGCCAAAAAGTTCACATTCCTCTGTAGAAAAATGCCCAGCTGTTGGCTGTACGACCCAACAAATTCTGGCCCTGTACAACTTGGTTTGTACAACCCAAGTATGGCTTGTATAGATTTGGCCTGCTGTACGACCTACAAACAACCTTCTTAGGCTGAGAAAACTCGGCCTACTCCTCTCTGCTTTCTGTTGTTCTGAAATGGCCCTTCTTTGCAGACCAATATGGCCCAAGGAAGGCCTCTGTTGGTTGCCCAAAGTTGGCCCTGAACTTGCCCTCTCTACTTCAATTGATCCCTCTTCTTCTCCTTCCCAAGCACCCTCTTCTTCTCACCTGCACAACCTCACAAATGAGAAATGGTGTCCTTCTCCACCCTCAACCCCTTCTTTTATCCTTCAATCAACCACCATTTTCCTTGAGATGTGTGCCCAAAATTGGGCCTCAATGGTTGAGATTGGGACTCCCCCTTTGGGCTGGACCCCACTCTCCACTAAGTGGTGCACTCCCCTTTGGACAAGGTCCCACAAAGCACTCAACTCTTCATGAGGTGCGCCCTCTCTTACTGGGCCTCACAATCCACTCAAGGATGAATTATTTGCTGATTTGCCTAAGTCTAATTTAGGCTGAGATAAGAAGACTGATCTGGGTCATATGTGTGTCCATCAGTTGACCTAGGACACTAAGGCCTAGTTGAGACACCTATCGAGCTACCAAAAACTAACACTCCCTCTTAGCGAGGGAGGTGTCTCCATCTGGATCAATCTCTGATCCCATCAAATTTGCTGCCACTGTAGCTACTCCCTCTGAACTAGAAGACATCTCTGCTACCTTTGCTACACTCTGATTTGATCTTATGGTCTACTCCTCCATCAATGTCATGTTATACCAGCTGACATTCTTTGACATTGATCTCTGGTCCAAGATCCCCTTGGACGCAACTACAGGCTGTCCCAACACCTTGTACATCATGCCTTTCCTGATGCCAAGCCTCACTGCTGCATCCAAGGATGTCCCCTCTGCCCCTATGAGAACCTGTCCATCTTCGAAAATCACTGCATACCCCTTGTCGTCCAGAGTTGACACTGAGAGAAAATTGGCCCTTGACTTTGGGACAAACATCACCTCATCGACCTCCAGAGAACCACCTGATTCTAGCTGGAATCTGACGCATCCAACCCCCTTTACTGCATGCATGGTGCCGACCCCACTACTGAAATATCCCTGATCCCGTTGATCAAGATATTTGCTATTGTTCAAATGCTCTGTCTCGCAGATCTGATACACTGGGGGTTTCTGGATGCGTTTCAGTTGTGTGTTTGAGATATTTTTGGTTATTGCAAGTGCATGTTGGTTATTGCATGTGCATGTTGCATAGTTATGGTTTAAACAATATATAAAGGATGCATGCGGAAGTAAAGAACATCAACTGCCCAATATATGTATTATGCGACTCAAGCATGGAAATACAATAGCATACTGGAAATATAGAAATAATCGTCAGCTAGATCTCATGGATCGTCACTGGAATACAAACAAATAACATCAAAATACCCGTGATCAGAAGATGATAGAAGATCTGATGCATGCACGGATAGATCAGCAAAATATGCGATTCCGGAGAAGTACGGTAACTGCTACCAGCTGGAAAACTCGTCCGGAAGAATCGACTGTCGGAATGCGCTGGAAACTGCTCCAATAGAAGCACCCTAGTCTCTAGACTGAAATGGATGTCTACCGGATCTCGGATCTGATCCCTGAGGCACTGGATCTAGACCCCTGGGGGGTTTGCGCACCTCCTAGGACACTGGATGCGCCCCAAAGGATTCCACCAACGGAATCTACTGCTATATGGCTCAAAACGATCGTCTTGCCAAATAAGGAAATGGGTCGGAAGGATTTGTCCGGATTTGCTCCAAAACTCTGCATGCAACACCAAATGTCTGTTCGGAAGAGCTGCGCCCTAAATGGCTGAATGAGTCGATTTGCAATATTCCACCGTCAGAATCTGACGATAGATGGCTCAATAGAAGCGCCCTGGCTGGATCTCAAATGGGTTGGAAGGAAACTGCAATCTGGATACGGATCTCATGCAGCTCCCCAAACCCTCAAACTGACTTGCACCCTCACTGGTTGAGCTGCACACTTTGCAATGGATACTCCTGAAAAGTACAGTGAAATACCTGGATGGTATCTCCGATGGGCTAGGGTGTGTCTCTCAACACCGAAACCGATCAATGGTGGTGGTTTCCTCCAGAAATCCACAAAACAGTAAGGTCGACTCTCCTCCTCTGGGAACTCTCAACATCAAATCATAACAATGCATAATGAGGAATTACGTCAAATTCCTCCCTTTATACCTTTCCCAATCTAATTCACCATTGACCTCACTTAAGCTAGGCACTTTTCCTCCTAAAGTGATTAATTAGTCAATTAAGTCCCCCCTTTAACACCTTTTCTTTCTAATTCTTCGTTGACTTAGGCTTAAGTGACTTTTCCTAAGTATTTTGGCTTAATTCATCGTTTAGCCATCAATTCCTCCTTATTTCTCCATCTTGTTCCCTGTTTGTGCCTGACTATAGTCTACGGGAACATATAGACTACTAAGTCACTCCCTGCTGGCCTACTCTTGGGAACGAGACATCACAACTACCCCATGCGAGTTTGAGCCCGTCTCTGAAACACTAAGGAACACTGACCTCATTCCTATCATATGGCAAGATGACCCACTATTCGCGAACCAAGCCCCATTGTCCTCCAACTTAGCCAATTTGTTGTCGCTAGAAAGAAAAGCAACTTGAGAAAATTCATCCTCGAGTTTCTCTGCAAACACATCCATCTCAGCAGATGTTGTGGCTGCTACCTTTGCCTCCTTCTTGTTGGGACACTGGCTTGCATAGTGTCCGGTCTTGTGACATACAAAGAATTTCACTTTTCCCATGTCTCTAGAACCTCTCGCTCCACTGCTCTTCTTTGCATGAAGAGACACATTCTCCTCCTCTTCACTCTTTCGTTGACTAGCCTGAGTGGCATCAAGTCTCAACTCCTCCTGGGTGAAGTCATCCCATAATCTCTCCCAAGAAGCTCCCGAGCACCACTCCACAGAAAAATACTTCCCATTGTTTGGTGAAGCCATTCAAGGTTGTCATCACCAACTTAGTCTCGTCCACAACCTCTCCCACAACCACCAGTTCATCTCTAATCTGAGTGAACTTAGTGAGATAGGTGACCACTGACTCTCCCTTGGCCATCTTTGTGCTTCTCAGCTTCTCTTTGAGTAACATCTTCCAACTCTGGTTATTAGATTGGTACAACTTTACCAGGGATCCCACATTTCCTTGGCTTCCTTCTTGCCAGATTGATGTGGAATAATGTGGTCTTTAACCCCATCCACAATAATCCCCCTCGTCTTAACATCCTTCTTGAGGTGGGTTGCTAGCTGTACTGGATTAGTTGGAGGGACTGCTTTCCCGTAAGCAAATTCCAATAGCCCATTCTCCTCCAGCACCAAGCTTATATGCTCCCCCCAAGGACAGAAATTGGAGGCACCCTCCAACCTGTCTTCGAACCTTAGGCCTTCCATTTGTTCAACTCCTCTGGCTACCCCACTTTCTTTGGTTATTTATGATTTTCTCCTGGTCTGCACAGCAAGAACCTTGGCTTTGTCCTATATTCAGAGGCTGAGTTCTGATACCATGTTGATTTTCCTACAACTCAGCAGTGAAATGTTTGCCAATAATTTACTAAAAACCAGAAATTTACTTTGCTGATATAAATTTCAGAATTATGCAGTTAACCTAAAACTGAGTAATAAACCATAGAAAATGATAGTAGAAGCATACACAGAACCAAGCATAAAAATAGGACAACACCAGATGTACCTTGGAAACCCCAGTGTGGGGAAAACCAACTAAGAGGGGCTTTTATTGGGCATTCATGAGAATGATTACAGTAGCAGAGTAAACTGAAAACTCTTACAAATTTCCAAGCAAAAATGTTCACATTCCTTAGTAGAAAAAACGCCCAGTTGTTGGTTGTACGACCCAACAAATTCTAGCCTTGTATGGTCTGGTCTATACGACCCAGGTACAGCCTATACAGATTCATCCTGTTGTACGACCTGCTTGCTGGTGTTGGTACGACCTGCAAACAACCTTCTTAGGTTGAGAAAACTTGACCTAAACCTGATCTTCTCCTCTTTGCTTGCTATTGTTCTGAAATGGCCCTTCTCTGCAGACTAGTATGGCCCAAGGAAGGCCTCTGCTGGCTACCCAAAGTTGGCCTTGAACTTTCCCTCTCTGCTTCAATTGCTCCCTTTTCTTCTCCTACCCAAGCACCCTCTTCTTTTCACCTGCACAACCTCACAAATGAGAAATGGTGTCCTTCTCCACCCTCATGGCCTTCTTTAATCCTTTAATCAACCACCATTTGCCTTGAGATGTGTGCCAAAAATTTGGACTCAATGGCTAATATTGGGGCACCCCCTTTGGGCTGGACCCCACTCTCCACTAAGTGGTGTGCCCCCCTTTGGAAAGGGTCCCACAAAGCACTCAACTCTTCATGAGGTGCGCCCTCTCTTCTTGGACCCCACAATCCACTCAAGGATGAATTATTTGCTTCTAATTTAGGATGAGGTAATAAGGATGATCTGGGTCATATGTGTGTCCATCACTTGTCCTAGGACACTAAGGCCTAGCTAAGACACCTACTGAGATACCAAAAACTAACAGAACACATATGAGAATTTGTACAGTTTAAAGAAGAGCAAGCTTAAGTAAACCAAGATGGAGACAATGGTGTATGTGCACACCAACCTTTGTCTTATTTATAAGCAGAGGAAGGAGTGGTTGAAGGGAAAGACAAAGATGTGGGATGTGTTTCTTGAAGATATGGGTTTGGAAAACAGTGTTGATTTGGCATTAGCCAACTTAGATCTTAATGTGCTAGAGACAATCACTTTTGATGATGTTGATCCTCTTGAGGGGTCATCTTCCACACCAACAGATGCAAAGATTGATTGGATATAGAGGAGGAGGATGGAGGATGGAGGAGAGAGCAATGGTAATGATGCTGATTTTGATTATTCCGTGTTATGCACCAAATGAGCAAAATAGTGTAAAAAGAGAGAGAATGAACTCCACGCCTTGATAAAGTGATAATAATTAATGTGAAATCTCTTCGAGTGGGCAATGTCCTTTTACAATAGAACACATGTAAAATATGAGATGATCCTAAAACTAGGTCTCCTCGGTCTATATATAGGAGATCAAGAGTACAATTACAATTAAACGGTCTAGCCGACAATACTAATATGATAATAGAAATACAACAACTTAATATCTAGTGCATAACATGGGGCTTTGTCTAAGGGATTAAAATGCCCATCCCCTTCAAATAAGTGTTTCCCTCAACACTTGATTAGTTGCGAATGTTTCTACATGAAGAACTCATCTTTCCATGTCGCTTCTTCTATTGGTAGGTTCTTCCACTTGATGTGGTACTCTTTAATTGCTCGATTTCACAGCTGCTTAACCTTTGTTTCAAGGATTGTTTCTTTCTAGAATGATTTTCCCTTCTTCACTGATCTTTGGTAAAATAGTTTGAATTGGGATCTTGTCACAAATTACTTTCTTTAAGCAAGAAACATGGAAGACTGGATGTACATGTGAAGATGGAGGTAACTCCAATTTGTAAGCCATACTTCCAATCCTTTGCAACACCTTATAGGGACCATAATACTTAGGTGCTAATTTATTGTCCTTCTTTTGTTGCTCGAGGGACATCTATTTGTATGGTTGTAGACTTAGAAGTACCCAATCCCTCACTTCAAATTCCCTTTTGCTACGATGTTGATTTGCTTGTTGTTTCATACTATTTTGTGCTATAACCAAGTTGTCCTTCAATAGTTTGAGAACCTCTTGTTGGTGCTTTATGTGGTCCTCCATTGTTAGCTTTTATAGCTTGGGAGGTACTCCACATGTTTTGTTTTGTATGCGAAAGTGACCTTGTATTTACACTGCTAGGCACTTGACTTTGTAATGGGTTTTTATAAAGTTGTAATAAAGTGGTTCTTTTATTAAAGTGACCTTTTATTAAGTGTACCTTCTAATATTAAAGTGACTTTATTTCATAAAGTGCATTTATGTTATAAAGTGAATTTGTACTTTAATATTTTAAGTGATTTATTTTGGAGGGAATGAATCATGGCCCTTTATCATGTAAAGACAACATTAGATCTTGGTCATTGGATTTAGGGATGGGGAAGGTGAAAAGACACTTGGAAGGTGAAAGTTCACTTTCAGATTATAAGAGAATTCCTAGGGTAGTGTGCAAGATAAGTGAAGAATATTGAGAGAGAGCTTGAATAAGAAAGTGGGCAGCATATTTTTGGCACGGTTTTCAAGGGAGATTGGGCACATTTCCCAAGGAGAAACTTTTGTTTAGGAGTTGCTGTTTTTATCACTAAGGACATGTCATACTGTAAGGATCTGTACAAGTCATACGACAACAAATTGGGCATGAAAATCGAGGCAAGTGAGGGCATGGTTTTTGAGGCAACATTTGAGGGATTTTTGTTGGAGGACAGTTGTACAGGAGGGAAGGTACATCAACCTGTTGAGGACATGATTTTCGAGGTGCTGATTTCAACAAGGCTGTACAACTGTAGGGACCGTGGCATGCTTTTCTAGGCAGCAAGTTATGGGATAGATTGTGTTTGTAAGTGATTCTCTTGGCTGCTAAATGTAATATTGCTGCTGATATGTACTTCCTTGAAGCTAATATAATCTCTCTCTCTTTGGGTTTCCCCACATTGGGGTTTTCCCTGGCTGGTTGCCTAAATTTCTGAGTTTTACATGGATGTGTGACTGTTGTTCATTGTTATTTTTCCGCTGCAAAAGTGCTTGGCAATGTGTATTTCTGCTTATGGTATTTTCTGAATGTGGGTTTAATACATTTCAGAGTTCCTTTAAGACAATTATCTCTAGGTTGCTAAGTGTATGACAAAATTTTTATAAGCTGATTTTGTCATTAAATTTCTACATCCATTGCTTGAACCTTCGCTTTCCCTTTCATGGGTGATGAGATCGATGGAGGATGATATCCATAAAGTGCTATAAATGGGAACATTTTTGATGAAGCATGGAAGGATGTGTTGTACCACCATTCTGTCAAGGGAAACCACTTGACCCATTGTGTTTGTTTATTAGAAGCAAAACAATGAAGATACCCTTCACGATATTTATTCACAATCTTAGTTTTCCCATTGGATTGAGGATGGTAAGAGGCATTGTGAGCCAACTAAGTACCTAAACAAGAAAATAATTTAGTCGAAAAATTTCTAGTGAAAATTGGATCTCTGTCACTTACAAGGATCTTAGAGATTCTGTGTATCCTCTAAATTGTTTCCATGAATGCTATGGCTACTATACTTTCTTTAAAATGATGAGAAAGGGAGCGAAAATGAGCATACCTTGTGAGTCGATCCACTACTACCATGATGACATTCTTTCCTTTAGACTAGGATAGACCTGTAATAAAATCCATTGAAACTTCTTCCCAATGTTGACTTGGTATAACTGATAGTTGTAGGAGACCTGGGGTCTTGATTGTCTCTCCCTTATTCTGTTGGCAAACCACATTCAACCACAAACTTTTGAACATCAATTTTAAGACCTTCCCAGAAAAAGTCCTTTATCCTGTGGTAAGTTTTCAAGAACCTCGAATGTCCTATAGGAGAAGTGTGAAATTCCAAAAGGACCTTCCTTTTAAGTTGGGAATTCTTACATAAATATAAGCAATCTTGATACCACAATAAATCATTCTTCCACACAAATTTATCTAATGCACTTAGGTCGTCTTGTAGTAGTTGTTGAATGATCTTGCATACCTTTTGATCTTGCTTCCATTCTATCATTGCTTCTCTATGTTGCACGGGGACCTGTCCCCCCCCAAAAAAACTGCGTACCCGCCGTTCCTGCGTTCCGGGGACTTGGGGACCCTTAGGAAACTTACCCAAATTGCTGGGGACTCCATTGGGCACACGGGGACTTGCTGGCCATCCCCAAGAAGTTCCGGACAGATTTTGAGGATGTTCTTGTTGGGTTATTGAGAGGGGGGGTGAATCAGTGATAGCATAATTATAATCCTTTTTCTTCAAATGTTATATCAATGTAGAATTATTATCCAATAATGAGCAGTAAGAAATAAACAATTACACACATACATAGTATACCAGTGTTTTACGTGGAAACCCAAATCAGGAGAAAACCACAGAATGCTTTTTCTTATGTCTTGAAGTATTACATTTATTGGAAGTACCAACTTCCTTTGTTTTCCAGCTGCAACTGGAAGGAGGCTCCAACCCC